>CATQJA010000422.1:0-65889 GCA_958295435.1 Mesorhabditis spiculigera
AAGCTGAAAGATTCGCTGCAGGGACCCGCGTATCGAGGACAGAAAACTAGAGCGCTGCTCGCCAAGCTTTATTCACACGGATTGATTGCTACTGCTGATACGTTCGAAAAGTTGTCTAGGGTGAGTTTTTTTTTGTGAAATCTTCAGCCCTTTGCTTTCACGGCTTCGGGATTAACGCTGAAACGTTTAGATCAGCGGCTCTTCTTTTGGACGGCGTATCTACGCGGCCCACGCCCTCTGGGCCATCTACAGGGTATACCAAAGGAGCGCCGATATCGATGAGGCTTTTTCAAAAGTATGATATAAAGTGAAAAAACTACTTTTTGTTTTATTAGGAAACTTACGCGGCGCTCCTGACAATCATTTCCTACCCAGCATTTTCTGTTGAAGGCCCTGAACTTGTCCATGTCACTCGGTAACAATTTTAGAAGGTTTTTAAACTCAATTTTTAGTGAAACAATCACTTCCATGCTCCTCGGCAATTATGGGTGCCGTCGCTTTTTGCGTGATGGCTATAGGACTGTACTGGAAGTAATTTAGCCTCAAAAATCTTAAAAAAGCTTTGTTTTTAGGATCGAACCCGCCTCTACTACAACAAAAGTGAACTTCAACAATTCGAAGATATCGAATGTGAATGGCCACTATTTCTTTGCATGTTGGCATTGGACGTGATGTTTTCGAAGGACAAAACGATGGCTGAGCTTTATTGGTCTCAATTGGAAAAGGTTAACTTATTCTTTTTGTAAAAAAAACTGAATTTAGTGCCTACAAGTCTCTGAAACTGGGCAATCGATTGTCCCCGAGCTATTTGTGGTCGATCGTCAGCATGTATCCGCCGAAAAAGCCCACCGAGGGAGTCAACCACGTTCTGTTGCAGGAGTTGTGTAGGTTTTGAAAAAGTAACCGTTGATTGTGTGTTTCTAGGCCATATCTCTAGGCTCAATCTCTCTACGTGATTGTCAGTCTGCTATATGATGGCTTTTTGGCGCCAGCTGAATTGGATCCATTGAGTCGAAGATTGACAACATATGAGAAACGACCTCCTTGTGAAGTTCAAGTCACAATTTTGGCTGAAAACCAAAATGTTCAACGAGAACTGAAAGCAAATGGAATTATCGTGCAAAGAGTCGATGAAGTCGATCCTGTTTTCATGATTGAGCCGGCGAGCAAACTGGGCGAATTGTTGGAAAAGTAGGTTTTGGAACCGAGATAGCTAATTACTTTATTTGTTATAGAATCGGCGCTTCGAAAAAGCTTGGGCTCAGTGGAAGACCGAGAGATCGTGAAATCGGACTCCTGAGTACTAGTCGACTCTACCAACTTGGCTCGAAATTCGTGGCTTTTACCCCACAGGTTTTATCACTCGGAAAATACAAAAACAATTTTATTCATTTAGTTTATGGACAGCCGTCGATCACATCTGATGTATGATATCCGGATATTGATGGACGAATGGAGCAGCGAATTTCAATACCTCTATGCTTCATGGAATAGTGTTTCTATCAGCGGGCGACCACTCGTTGTACTTGTTATCAATGAAAGCATGTTGACCACGGTATTTTCATACCTAATTCTCTTTGAAAAATAATGTTCTAGGATGGTCTCTCGCCCTATTCAAGCATCTCCCTGAATCGCTTTATGAAATCGACAGTCATTGGAACAATCAAGAAGATCAGTACCGGATATTTGGGCGGCGCTCGAATCGTGATCAGAAATATTGGAGATTTCTTCAGGACAACGGCCGTGTTGAAACTCGAGTTTAGAGGATAATTTTCAAACATAAAAAATGCAAAATCTGTTGTTTTTAGTGTCTCTCGAGCGGAAGATCTGCTGAAAAGAAACGACAGAACGAGTCCATTTCAATCTTCAAACGGAAGTGGATAGAAGAAAGAATGAAATGAATAGCCCAATGTCCGATGGCTCGCCAATGAAAAGCTCGCTAAAAAGAACGGATTCAGTGAAAGATCGAAGAACATATAACCTCATTCATAAAGCCTCGATGAGACATCGTTCGATTGTTTTGGATAGCAATGATTCGGGTAATAAAGCGCTTTCTAAAGTTTTATAACTTTTTTAGATCTTGTCCAACTGAGACTGGCCTTTGCGAACCATCAACAATCGACAAGTATCCATTCGAGCATTGATGGAAGAGATATACTCTAAGGTATCCTTTAAATAACGATTATAAACCTCTTTTTAGGCATGTGAAAGCAGAGATTGGGCATTGACAAGACTAACGGCTGGCCTTTTGAACAAACGACTAGAAGAACTTGGAAAAGCTGTCACGCATCTTCTTGTACGCCAAAAACAAATTACGGTATTGAAGAAATAGAGCTAATAAATACGTGTTTTTAGGTGGGAATGCCGTCAAAACGAGAAGAAGCCATCACTTGCCCCAAAACAAACGAAGAACTGAAGGATATCATGTTCCGAGCCCTCCACGATGACCCTAACTCTTTCACCCTCAGTCAAGAAATTATCGTGGCTCTCGGCTCGATTGTCAGAACTGAACCCAAACTTTTTGTCGAAATGTTCCGTCTAAGAATTGGACTGATCATTCAGGTATTCGGGCAATTCTTTCGTTTAGTCTGTTTTCTAGGTGCTCGCCTCCGAATTGGCACGCCTAAAAGATCTCTCGGCTTCCGATGCCCTCCAAAATCTGTTGACAGTATCCCCGTTCGAGCTCAGAGCAATGCTTTTGATGTTGTTGAGTAGACGACTTCTAGAAGAAGTACCTCTCGATGATGAAGCTGCCGCGAAAGAGACCCGCACAGCTTCAGGAAGCATATTGAGGAGCGAAACCGACGATGGGGCGACGCTTGGGCCTACCACTTATTTTTTCATAATTGCGGTTAGTCGTTTTCTCGTTACTTCTCCGCCCGTTTTTAGATTACGTGTTTGGGCGGAAGTGGGCACTCGACTTCTGATGCTGCTCGCCAAGGTCCATTTTGGGGATTCAAAGGTAAATGTTACCTTAGTGTTGTAGTTTATAGTAGTTTCCTTACCAGGAGTCGTTTTTAATTGGTTTTGGAGTTTCGGGACGATAAATCGGAATTTTTGGCTCTTTCGCATTATCCGGGGGCTAACTTTTTTTCTAAGGTATTTTTAAGCGATAAATAGAGGAAGTTATCCTTGTCTTTTTTGCTATTGCTAAACGTAAAGTTTTGATCAATTTTCAGTCAAAAATGCAAAAATATTGTTTTTTTTTCGACCAAAATGTCACCAAGACTTTTTTCAAGTTTTTGATTGTCATTTTCACCAAAAATATAGTTAAACCTACTAAAATCTATTAAAACATACATTTCTGGGCTTATCGTAAGAAATTTGCCCCCCTGATAATGCGAAAGCACCGTCATTTTTAATTGGTTTCAAGGGAGGCGGGGGCGAGAACACTTTAAACAATTGTGCCCCCCAGGGCATGAAAACGGGGGAAGAGGCCAGCTGGTCTTTCCCGCGGGTCTTTTTCCGCTCCTTTGAGCTCTTGCTCCTTTTTCTGTCTCTCCCCCGTCTCGAGCTCACGATCCGGAATCAATCAAGATCTTTTGCTGCCTTCACTGGGGGCCTCACAGCCAGGCTTTTGCCCCCTTCTGCTTTCATTTTTCGTAGACACCGGGGCCTCACACCGGCCAGCATTCCTCTCGATTTTTCTTTGTTTTAAATTTGCACATCAAGTACAGTAGTTTTTAACCGTTTTTATAGTTATTTTACATATTTTACAGTTTCTGAGCCTTAAATTTTCCATTTTTTAGTTTTTACCTAACCTAGGCCGGAAAATGATTAGCTATTGATTTTTAACGAGATTTTTATCGGCGTATCTGCGCGATTAAAAATGCATTATCTTTGTAAAAATGTATTTGGTATTTTGTTGCTAAAAATTTCAAATTTTTGAAATGTTCTAATATTTTTCAATATTTTGATAGGATAGCTTTCTACCAATGAAAAACTGCTAAAAAAAGGCTATAAATACATACTTTAGTATCACTAGATTAGAATTAAAGTTAACTCCCCCCGCTAACAGGAAAGAACCCGGAAATGGAAATTTTCGGAGGGTATTAGCTTTTTTAAAATTAACACACCTTTAAAAATCATGGGGGAAAAGATGGGGGCGGTGTTTCGTTTAGGGGTCACCTGGCCAGTTGTTCTTTGTTTTTTTTCGGGGGGCAAAAGCCGGGGGGGGGCATTGGCCAGTCTGTTGTCCAAAACTATTCGATCGACCCCCCATTTCCTGGCCCTGCCGGCCCTCTAGCTATTTAACGACCACTTTCGACTACGGTATGTTAGGGGCGAGTTTTAGAACAATTGATCTAACCACTATAATACTTAACTATTTACTACTTACTTTTTAAACTATGGTATTTAGATCAGGATATAGAAAATCGTGTCCCGAAATGGATCTTCGCTCTTTTCGAGTACGATATTGAGGCCAAATTATGGAAAAATCGATTTTGACACGTTTCGGCTACGTTATTTCAGCGGGTTTGAGAAAAACGTTCCCAAAAATCGATTTCTACTTTTTTTTGGCTACGGTATTTGGGTCATATTACAAAATCTGATTTCAACCAGCTTTAGGTTACGGTATTTATCGCAAATTCCAGCAAACGAGGCTTACAAATTTTATTTCGACACTTCTAGTTTACGGTATGACGGTCAGATTTTAGGAATCAGGTTCCAAAAATAGATTTTGCCGGTTTTTAACTACGGTATTTGGGCCGGTTTATAGAAAAACGCTTCTGAAAAAATCTGGCGCCTTTAGCTCCCGGATTTTGGGCAGGTTTATAAAAGACGTTTTTCAAAACTGGTTTTTCCGCTTTTTGGCTACGATACGGCAGTAATTTTACAGGAATTTGCGCCGAAAATTCGATTTACCGCGCCGAAAATACGGTATTTTGGTCAGATTCGAGAGCGTTGCGTGCGCGTCGCGTGCCGCGGTCGGCGTGTAGGCGCTAAGAAATTAGAGGCAAACAAAATTTACGGCTCCCCCTCTCAGAATCAATACGCTGACTGAACCGCGGCCCCTGCAAACCACCCTTGTAAATAGCAAATAAACGGAATGTTCGCTGCGGGCTCTCCACCAGTAAAAATAGTGTGGATATATCGTTAGACTATCAGTTTGGGGGATGGCAAGGGGAGTAGAGCTCATCCTGCTCTGTTTGCCAACCCATTCTCTCGCTCTCACTCTCGCTCTCTCTCTCTCTCTCGACTCGAACGGGGGAGGCGGGTCTCCAGCGGCGGGAGGCCCTCTAAAATCCCCAGATTTCCAAGTTTCCACCGGCACTTACCCGCCTCTAAATACCGATAATCGGCCTATTATTATGCCTCCACCCACCGACCCGGAACGGTATTGCATTACGCTATCAAAATGTCGATTTTTTAAATTTCTCGATTTTCCATATTGAAAAACCTTAAAATACCATAAAATTGCCTCAAAAATGACTCTAAGATTTTGGTTGCCTTCCATTTTGTAGAATTACGCTATGAAAAACGCCATTTATTATAGAAGCAATTAAAAATAAAACAAAAATATTTCTTTTGGCAGACGAGACCGAATCCTCGGCGAAGCGAGGGAACTCTTGCACCACGCCGACGGCAAATCGTGGCAAGAGCTAGCCGCCGAAAAGGAACGAGAAGACATCTTTGCCGAACCGTGTGTTAAATTCGACTTTAAAAATGATATTTTGTATTTTCTTAGTCTTCCCCTGGAAGAGCTGCTCGAATCGCCGATGTCGTACCCCTTCCGCCTGCCCCGCAGTCGATCGGCCGATTGGTCGTCCAGCACGAGGTATTTTGAGGCTAAAAAGGGGGTTTAAAAAACGGTTAAAAATTTTCAACTGAATTTTTCAAAAAAAAAAATGCAAAAATAACCTCGCGGCCAAGGCACGGGCCGCGCCATGGAGGGACAAGAGCCTCTTTTCCTATCCTGTCCCCGGCTGCCCTCTAGTGCATTGGTAATGCGCTCGCTCCACAACCACACTACCCAGGTTCGGCTCCGCCCGGTGCCAAATTTTTTGCTTTTTGCCCAGAAACCCCCTAACGACGCAACCTTCCCGAATTGACGATTACTGTATTCGACTTTTAATACAGTACCCCTCAACCGCCACTTTTTAGGGAATCCTACCTATCCCGATGGTCGCGCGAAAACACGCCGACCGCCTGTACGGAACGGTACGCGCGTGACGTCCGTCGCAGCTATACCCCCGTCAGGGATATTGCTGATTCCAGAGTAATTTTAATCCAATAGAATTTGGTTCAATAAAATAACTAAATACTAAAATAACTATTAAATTTTCAGGTTATTGAGGACGGCCGGCGGCCGTATTCCTCTTACAGTAAGCGCACGCCGATCGGGTTTATGACGCTCCCCTACCGTACCAGCATCAATTACGCCGAGGTGAGTGTCTGGGGGCTACAAACTACAAATTTTCAACTACAAGCAGGCTACAAAGTGCAAATTGTAGCGCGAAGTACAGGCTACAAACTGCAATATTTATTATTTTAATCCCAGGAAGAGCAGCCCATCCGAAAATACGACGTCTTCCAGGTGCGCTCGTGGAGCTACCCGATTTACAAGTAATTTTTTGGAATTTTTGGGCCCTATTTTGAATTAAATTGAGTACAACCCGAATTTAGGTATTTGAACCACCGCGAGCACAACTATGAACGGCCCTACTCGCTCGCCCGGGCTTACGGTAATTTAAAAAAATAAGGAATTCGATTTTAAGGTAATTTCGAAAATATCTGTTTATTTTTAAAATTTGTAATCTTTTGCAAAGATAAAATTAGTATTTTAAAATCAATTTTGTTGATTTTCAAGGTTACGGATCTAAAAATTTCTTTATTCTTTGTTTAGATGCTAAAACTTCTAAATTTTTTCGAAAAATTTAAACAGAGTTTTTAGTGATTTTGTAAATTTTACACCTTTAAATATTGCTATCTTATTTATTTCATGTTAAAATAAATTTACTTACGTAATTAAGGTACAACCCCCTCGTACACCACCCCAACGATGACCATCGACGCGAAAACACGCATAGATGGCAGAAGAGGCTACAGGTCACCGGGCTACAAACTACAACCTAAAAATCCTACTTTTTAGCGGCTACGCGTTCGTGGGAATGGAGAGCAACTTTGACCTCACCAGCCGCACCAGAAGCCAAACGAACGCCAACTATTGGCGCAGCAATTACGCGTCGTAAGCGGATAGACCGGCCATTTTTTATTGCTATTTAATTGCCACATTTAAATATTTAGAGGGACTATTGAGGTGCCGGAAGGTAATTCTAAGACTTCTCCGGGTTCTACTTTCTATCTCCCGCCTTAAAAATTTAAAATTCCCTTTTCCAACCCCCAATTTAAAAAAGGTTATATTTTTTAAAATTCAAGCTTAAAACTTCAAACGGTTTGTATAGTTTTATGGACAATTTTATTTTGGAAATATAAAACATTTAAAATTCCAATTTTTAAAGGTTGAAAATCGAAAACCCTAAAAATAAATTTTTTGATATGTTGAAATTCCTGACTTCTTTCGAAAACGTTTAGACCTATTTAATTCCGTATACTGACAAACATTTAAGATTTAGGAATAGAAAACATTTATCATCTACAAACTTTACAAATTTTACAAGTTTAAAACATCCTACCTTATATAATTTGGTCGTGTATCTCTGTGTGTGTGTGTGTGTGTGGATGTCACTTTCGAGGCCCGATTTGAAGGCCTTCCAGTGTCCAAAATGCCCTAATTCTCCGTCACCCGGGGGAATCGACCCTCCTCTTTCCGATGGCGTTTTCAGAATCCAGATAAAATACAAGTTTACAAAGTTAAAGCCGGTTTTATTGATTTTTGCGGGTCCGGGAGGGCTAATTGCATAATGTGAAAAAATACAAATTTCCTCATTCTTGCCAGTTGCACTCGCGAGTTTGGTCGTCTCTTTGGATCTGCCTCTCGATGCCTTTCCTTCCCCGGCCCCGGGCAGTCCCCGAAAGGGGTTTTTGGCGCGTGCTGACAAGTATTGCATGGTGTAGTGGTTAGCGTTTCGCCGTGCTAATCTAACCATCGGAGGTTCGATCCTCGGATATCGTAATTGTTTTGCTTTTTGCTCGGAAAGTGCGTTTCGGAGTGGATTTCCGTGTAGGGACGTTATTATGAAGTTAGCCAATCAAACCTGTGCCGCAGCCTATAGAACGAAGCTACCCGCTCAAGCTAGCGCCGCAGGCTTTAGAACGAAGCTAGCCGCTCAAGCTAGCGCCGCAGGCTTTAGAACGAAGCTAGCCGCGCAAGCTAGCGCCGCAGGCTTTAGAACGAAGCTAGCCGCTCAAGCTGGCGCCGCTGGATGAAGCCCTGGCCGATCAAACCTGCGCCGCAGGTCTAATATCGACACTAGCAATTTAAGCTTGCGACGCATGTCATTACAAAGAGGTTTGCATGGGAGATGCGTTTTTCTTTCTTCAGGGTACTTTTATGTGGAAGGGCGCTCGATTCATAGGGCCTAGACGGGGTCCAGCGGGGGAGAGTCGCGAAGCGGCTCCTCCCCCGCTGGTCCAAAAATAAGAAAATAATTTTTACTCGACGAAATAAAACTTCTAAAATTTTTCAAAACACCCTCAATAACCGTTTAATAATTATCACCTCGAAACCCACTTAAAATTTAGCAAATTCATGCATAAAAAAAATTAAAAAAATCAATTCGTTGCAGATCTCCGTGGCTCACTCCTCGCCACCACTACGCCAGTTCTGCACTCCGTCACTTCAGCGCTTATCGACCCCAAAGCTACGCGTCAACCCGATATTTACGATACTAATAAAAAAGTGGGTAATAAAAATAATAATTCAAAACTTTAACTGATATCTTACAAAAAATTTGAAGTTTTTAAAATTTTGAAAATTTTAATAAAATTAAAGTTTTAGGTACTAGTATACTTTGGGGGGGCCAAAAATTTTTTTCAGCCAAAATTTCTCATTTTGCACTATTTTGTTCAGTTTTTCATGCTGAATCGAACGCACATGTTTCCAGATTTTTATTATTGCAACAACATAAGAATTAGGCAACAATAACAATCACTAGCAGGGGTGGTTCTCCTTTACATGCGACCAAAAGTTGAAGAATGGATCGCATGCTTAGGATTAGGCTTAGGCTTAAGCTTTGACCTAGGCTCAGGCTCAGGCTTAGGCTCAGACTTTGGCTCCTGCTTTGGCTTTGGCTGAGGTTAGGCTTAGGCTTATCTACGGCTTGCGCAACGGTATACTACTGAAAAACTATTGAAATTACTTGTAATATAAATAGTTAATTATTACTAGAAAACATGATATAAAAAAATCTGGAAACACTTTCATTGGATTCAGCACGAAAAACTGAACAAAATAATCGAAAATCGGAAATTTTGGTCGAAAAATTTTTTTTGGCCCCCCCAAAGTATACTAGTACCAAGTTTTATATTGGTCTGATTAAATTTTAACTTGTAAATCATTAAAGATAAACTATACAAAAATAAAAATTTAAACTTTTTAGGTGTAGAAATAAGGTTAACTTAAATCTTCGAGATTTTTTAGATTTTAAATAAAACCTTTATTTTATTTAAAATGATTTCTACTTTCTCTATAGTAAACATTAATTTATTACTGAAAAAATCTAAACAAAATGAAGATAAGTTTTCAGAATTTGTAAAATTAAAAATTTTTTTTAAATATGATATACATAATTTAGTTTAATTAAAAATCAATTTAGGCGGTCCACTTTTCTGACGAAAAATCGGCCGAAGACCCGCCACTACAAGCTACAACCACCGCCTCGCGTCTCAGACGAAAAATGCGAATGCACTACCGTAACGGCCAAGCTTCATAGCATATCCTGTCCTGTATTTTTATATTTTCTAACGTAAAATTAAATACGAAAATGACATCGTCTTGCCAGTTTCTCCAGATTCAAAAAAAACTGCCATTTCTGTAGATATTTTGTGATCTTTATGTATTTGTCATAATTGCGTTTTTTTAATGTGTTTTTATAGTGGGTTATGGATGTTGCTAGTAAATTGATTGCTTGGCTTGAAAAATTGGATAAAAATACATACACGAGAGAGAAACTTCGGCTGGTGGGGTAATACTAGGGCACAAAACTCAAGGGTATTCGGTATATTAAAAAATAATTACATTGCTTTTCCATAGAATTTTCGATACTATGATTCTATATTCAAAATTTAATTACCAATTTGGTACTATTGAAGTTGGGGGGGGGGGGGGCAAAATTTTTTTAGGTCATTTTTGGGCTAATTAGTCAGTTTTTCTCTGGCTTGCAAGGAGTCGCTTTTAGGTGCTTTTGGAGTTTCGGGACGGGACCTAGCTAGTTCGATAGAGAAAAAAATTCTGAGCAACATCCCGTTTTCAAAAAGTGCTGATCGATAAAGGTGTTTTAGAAAATTGAATTTAATTAAAAACGTTCCCGGTATCCGGACCCTTGATGTGGTTTGAGGTGATTTGCGGCGGTCGACTGCCCCTGCCACATGGGGACTTCACGCGCACTGGATCCCGTCCTAGGCATAGCCAACTGGCTAGTGCGACGGCCTACGAAGTTTTTTTTACCTTTTGCCACAAGTTCGATTCTTATTTATCGTTAACTTTTTTCTTTTTTGATAATTAAAATTTTATGCGCCGATAACGGGTTCAAGTACCAAAAGCAAACGGTTAGCCAGCGCGAAGATTCGAACCCGAGACAAAAAAAAATGTTAAGAAGTTGGTAGGCAAGCGCGCTACCAATACGCCAATGCAACCTGTGATGTAGGCCTTGGCGGAATGCTATGAATGGCGCCATGCCCACCCCCGACAACGACGTGAACCGAGCAAATGGACCCGAAAACTAGAAAAAAGCCCGAACTTTTAATTAAATTTTCTAAAATTCCTTTATCGATCAGCACTTTTTGAAAATGGTATGGTGTTCAGAATTTTTTTCTCTATCGAACTAGCTAGGTCCCGTCCCGAAACTCCAAAAGCACCTAAAAGCGACTCCTTGTTAGGCTTAGCTTAGCTTAGTATTGGCTTGGCTGAGGCTTAAGCTGAACTTAGGCTAGGCTTAGAACTAGTTTAACCTAGGCTTAGGCCTATGCTTAGCCTAAGCCTTAGTATCTGGTCCTTAGCTTGGCTTCGTCACAGCATCACTGCTTTTGGCTTCGACTTAGCTTTGTTCAAGCTCAATTTAACTCTGCTTCGGCTTAGCTTAGCTTAGGAGATGAGTATTGCGCTGGATTAGCCACGAAAAACTGATCAAGTAGCCTAAAAATGACCGAAAAAATTTTGGCCCCCCAACTTTAATAGTACCACCAATTTTGTAAATTTTTTAGTAAAAAAAACCCCAAAAATCCAGCTGGGGTGCATCCTTTGGCGCGGACCACGCCCCCTTCCCTTGTTATCCCTCTCCCCCCTCCCCTCCCCCGTGCTACCGGTTAGCTCAGCTGGTAGTACGTCTGTGTATTAGTCTAGAGCATGCCACCCATCGTGGGTTCGGTTCCTATTGTATGCAAAGTGCAGTTATTACTTTTGCTTTTTGCTCAAAAATACCTATAATATCATTTTTCAGGCTTGTCAATACTTTTTACATGCTTTTACTCATTCATTTCGAATTCTTAATAACCCATTAAAAATTTATACTTATTCCACCCTTGTTCGGCAATTTTCGACTAAAAAACTTTCGAAAACTGTCAAAACTAATTTCTATTATTGAAAAAACTACTTAAACGGGAATCGAAAAGGAAATCTGCCCTGGAATGGAAGAACCGCACGCGCTAATGCAGACACGGAACCAACAAGAAGCAATTGTCCACTATCAGAGCAAGCTTGAGCATATCTGGATACAATACGGCGTGGCACGTCCTCGACCCGATAATCCACCTAAAAGAAAGAAGCAATTGTTTTCAATTCAATCTTATCCAACGCCTTTTCAGCAGTCAATTTATTCAACAAAACAAAAGTTTTTTTTGCTTAATTTTCAACATTTGTGCGCAACGTCAGGAAGGGAAAAGTGAAAAGGTGAAAATCGACAGGGGGAATGCATGGAACAGTGAGGAAAAGACGAGGATCACAAGCAGTTGTCATGCTCAAGCAATAAATAGGCAAATATTTAAAAAGCGAGAAAGACAAGGGCACTTTTTTGGTTGTGATATTTCGTAGTCACAGATAGTCGATGCATTGAACAGTAGTTGTAGCAGTGAATTGAGGGAGGGCAGGCTAGAGCCGAGACGATACCCGCGGGCTTGTTCTCTAAAAAGATAAAAATAGCTTTAAAAACGGGAATAAAGCTTACCAGCGTGTCTTTATGTAAAAGTGTGGCCGAGAGGTAGGAGGGGTTTCGTTGAGCTGTGGCCGCTGATGGTGGGGGAGGCGCTTCACGATGAATCGGAATTGGACGCCATGTCGGAGGGAAAGCTAGAAAAATTGATACTAGAAATAGCTCTTCTATTTATTTTAAAAAGGCAGAAATTCCTAATGAAAACGCAAGTTTCCGGAAAAGTTCAATCTTAGCAACATTTCAAGCAAAAACTATTCAAAAACCCTCAAAAGAGATTTCAACAATGAGAAATTTTGCTCACAAACTATCTCGTTAGAGAGAAAAATCCATATTTTCATGTTTTATAAGTAAATAATAAAAGTAAGTTACCATTTAACGGAGCATCCACGTATTCCGACTGAACGGCTCGGCGTTGCTGGCGCTTCTTGGCGCGCAGTGAGAGGCGTTGCTGGGGGTTGTTAGAAATGGGAGAACCAGCTGTCCGGGGCTCTTGCTGGCTGTGCCTGAGACGGACGAAACTGTCCAGCGAAATACGGGGCGTCTAAAAAACAGAAAAATAGATTTTTTTGGTAAACCAAATTCATACCTGAATAAATTGGCTGTCCTGAAGGCGGCGGGAGGGGGAAGACGTGGGGTTGTTGTTGATGATGTTGTGCTGTGGCGGGGTCGATTGGTGCTGCGAAATCGGTAGTGGCATAGGGGGATGCGCGGGACCAAGATGCCTGAAAAAACAAACAGAATTGTTATTAGCGTGAAAATACCTGGTTGGGGAATGCAGAATGACGTTGGAAGTCGTGATTTGCGGCGCGGACGGCTGGCGGTTGATTGAGCGGAGCACGCGTCCGGGCGTTGGGTTTAGGAGAAGCGGGTGGGCGCATCCCTCCAATGAAAGCGGCCTGAAAAACGAAGGTTGGCATAGAAATCTATGTTTTGCGATTTTTGAAGTTAGGACTAAATCTGACGCTTCCCAATCGCTTTAAAGGGCCCGGATTTTGACACGTCCGCCGTACGCAACGCACAGTCTCGGCTTTAAAGGAACGGGCAAGCCGATTTGGATTTTCGCACGCACGCGGCACGCTAAGCATACGCCCGGATTTCCCCAGCGTAGCCTAACGTAACCAAGCCAGGCGCGTTGCGCAGAGCGGCGATGAAATCTCTTCCTTTGGGACACACATTTGACACTTCTCGACCCCATTACAGGGACGGGCATGGCTCCGGTGCGGAATTTGTGACGCATGCGGCACTTGACGCAGGCGTCGGGCTTTTCATAGCGCACACTTCAGCCAAAACCGGCATGATAGCCACGCAGCGCGTGCGTTACGTGCCGCGCGGGTACCAAAATTCGTATTTTTTCCAGCTCGGCCCTTTAAAGGACCACCAAAGGTCAAATTTTTGCTCACCTGGACATTTGGTCTTGCTCCAAACGCTCCTCCGCCCGAGTACGCGAACCATGCGTTGAATGCGTCATAGTAGGTGGGTGCCGGTGGTCGATTGCTCGTTGGTGGTGCTGGTTGTCGTTCGCCGCGTCTTGATGGTGCTTCTGATCCCATCGCGGGCTGTTGTGCGGCGTGTTGTGCGCGTGAATAATTCCCCCGGCCGTCTCCCTGGTAGGCGTACGAACTAAAAAGTAGGAAATCAAAAAAATATCGATACTTTTTGATACCTGGAAACTGCGTAATAAGGTGGTGGGGAGGGGCGTTTGGCGTAGTTTCCTTTGGCGGTGTCCGGGACGCCACTCCAGCGATTCGTTTGTTGTGTGGTGGGGGAGGTGGCGCCATAGTCCTGAAAATTACAACATCTTATAGGGAAATTTAGTACTCATTTGGGTAAACCAAATAAATGAAATTTAGTCGTTACCTGAGAGAGATATGGGCGCCAGCGATGTTGCTCATAGTTGCCGGCAATTTGCTCGGGGTAGCTGGGGCCGGGCCGTTGGCGGTGGTCGAATCTCTAAAAACACAAAATATAAACGTTCTTGCTCGTTTTTTAAATCCAAAAAAGGGTTAGGAAAAGCAAGCAGAGCATGCACAACATGCAAAAAGCGGGGGAAGATCGGGCGGGGAAGATTTTTGATCCAATTTCAAAGCCTTCCGATACCTAGCATGCATATAGAACGTCGAGTTGGCCACTTTGAAGCCAGACTTCGTCGGCGAAGTTATTGTTTGGGCTGCAAATTATTAGTCGAGCACTGCAGACATCAGAAATTAGTAAAATTAGGCAACTAAGTGATATCACAAAATATTATAAAACTGAGAATCGTTACAACCGTCACTTCAACCAAATTAGTAGTTACAAGCAAACAAGGAATCGCTCAGTATTTTACCTCAGCAAATACAGGATCGTATTCCGATTGTACTTTGTCCCGGCGGAAATCTCGACGATTTAGCGGAGTGCTTGTGAGTACAGTCTCGTAGTCCTGTCCTGGTTGAGCCAAGAAGTGAGGGTGCGCAGGTTCCTTTTCAGGAGATTGTTCCCGCGATCGAGCCCCGATCCGCAGCCAGCTTTTCATCGTACTAAAACAGGAGATATTAGATCTATGTAGAAATGATGCTACATACCTGCCGATACAATCGCGCCGGGATCCATCGTCTTTGATTGAGACTCGAGCTTTCAAGGAAAGACCAAGCCCCGCAGAGCCAGTATCATTCAGCGGAATGTCGAACGAATACTCCTAAGATTACAAAATTACAATAGAAGGTTATTTATTGTTATACCTTGATATCATTGGAAGTGTTGACTAGGCGGGCTTTGTGAATAGATCTCGGTGCTGGTGGTGTTCCTTCTTCTTTCTTTTCGACGATTTCCACTTCTTTTTCAGCAACTTTTCTATGGCTGCAGTACTTGTCGAGGCCGGGGGTTGATTTTCGTCGTTCGTTGCCGCCAACTAAAAAGCTAATTTGCAGTTTATTGTGAGAACTTACTCTAGATATTTCCAAGGTAACGCTTTCGCCAACAGGCGTTTCCTTCAATCTGCGAACAATATCCGCTTGTTGAAGTTCAACAGTAGGCACGTCATTAACCTTAAAATCGTTAAATACAAGCTGCAGCGCGTTGGCCGGACCTTGATCAGCCTATCACCAGAAAATACCCCTAGAAAACGGCTCCCAGCTTGCAGTTGTCGTTGCAGCCCTTGCAGCGCCCATCTTGATGACATCGGGGCGCACAAATTGGATCTAGGGGGAAATTAGGCCAAAAGCGCAAGAAAATACCTGAGATTTGTAGGCCACGTCGAGCTTCTTCGGGTCGGGCAGTCGGCAGGTGAAGCCGTTGAGGCGGAGGAGCTGGAAACATGCAAAAGTGATAAGGCTCTTCTATTTTTTCACATGAAAGTGTATTTTTCAAGCTTTTTTACAGTTTTTTATGCACGTACCACTGGATTCTTCGGGAAAAACGCCTCGATGCAGCGCTTGAAAAAGCCGTTGTCCGTGATCTCACAGTGCAGTTCCAGCGTCTGCAGGCTGGCCAGCTGACTGGAAAAAAGAAAGGTAAAAGTAGCTCTAAAATACAAACTTCAGTGTGAACGGCAGCGGCTCGATCTTCTTGGTGGCGGGCGATGGATTGAGAAGAGCGAGAGCTTGAGCTCGAGAGCTCCGTCAGAGGCGTCAGTTTCTCTAAAAATTCGAATTTCAGCACGAAATTGTTGTTCATCTACCGAAATTGACGGCAAGGAGGGCGCCGATGGTGTCGACGATGCAGCCGGCAAGCTGCAAGACGCGCAGATTGGTCAGCATGCCGATTTTCGTCAGGTTTCCTCCGGTCGGAGGGCGATCCCGGCCAGGCGCAATTCTTCCAAAGAAGGCGAGAACAGCGCCTAGAAAATGCTCTTGTAATTACCACTCGATATGATGGCTTTAAAAAAGGCCATTCCCTACCACGGCACTTTGCAGCGTCATCTGGCGCTTCAACAGCAGCTTGCCCTTGTCGATGCGCTTCAGAATGCCGAGCGTCTTCAGCTTCGGGAACGTGGTGTTGAACACGGGCGTCCACCATCCCCGAGCAATTCTGGAAATCAAGGATTAAACGAAGAAAGAATGCTAATGATAAAAACCAAAAAAACGTACACGAGAAAGTTGTCGGAGGACAGGTCGAGGTGGCGCAGATAGGGGCGTACAGCACGAGGGCGTTGATCTCCGCCTGGCTGGGTTGATGCTGGATGGAGATCTGAAAAAAACCTAATTATTTCTAGAAAAAAGGAAAAGATAATGAAAACAAAAATTAGTTTTAGTTTAGAAAGCGGCTTCTTGTTTTCAGGGAACAGTTTTTAATAACAAATAAAGTTTTTAAGTGTAGGAATTAGAAAAAAACGGCTTTGAAACACTTTCGCGGTTTATATTTGGAAAATTGAGTTCTTGGAACAGCCTCATACGTTGTTTTACGTTTTTGTCACTGAAATTGGTCAACATTTCGGCCAAATGAAGTGAAATATTCGAAATATTCGGCTTAACTGCCGGGCACTCAAACCGGAAAACTAATGCTTGGCCGACAGATAAGTAGATAAACTTGAAAACTATCGAAAATAAGGAAAAAGGTTGGTAAATGGCTGGCAAACAGTAATTATCGTCCCAGTACAAGCCATCCAGTCAGGCAGACGGACAGATAATTGGCACATCTGGTGGATGAGAATATGAAGCGCGGAGATGGATGGATGAGGATTTCAAGAGGAATGAAGGGGAAGATGAGCTTTTGGCTGGGGCTCAGAAGGGAGCAGCCTGTTTCCTCTCTAATGATAGCTGACACCCAGACGGCGTCTCTAAATGAACCCCTGGATAGCCGCCAATTTCACGCCTCATGGCATCCAATATATCAAAATGGCCGAAATGGCAGCCAGTTTAACAGATAAACGATCATAAAGGCCGATTGAGTAAGATTATACCGAAATACCAAAAGGCGCCACCATAGATGGCAGCCAAGTTGCCCGAAAAATGGGTTCTTTCGCATTATCGGGGGAACCGAATTTTTTTTGTCCAGCATAGAAATGCCTAATAACGTAATAGGAACTATTCTATTAGTGTTTTTAGCAAAATTAACTAAATTCCAGCCAGAAAAACTTTACAAAACCGTGAAAAAGGCGAAATTTTGGCCATAAATCGGCCATCCTGGTCGAGAAATAGATATTTTTGCAGTTTTTAATAAAAAATTGTAAACTTTTTAGGCCTAGCAATTATAAAAAACAGCTTAGAAACACTGCCGCTACTTTAATTTCAAAAATTAGATCGTTAGAAAAGCATCATAAGTCTTTTTTTTACATTTTTTGACCCCGCGATCGGCTAAATTTCGGCCAAACGAAGCTAAATATTGGATTTCTGCCTATGAAAAAGTCAACATAACATAAAAAGCCCTTTGAAAAGGTGAAACTGCAGAATTGAGCACCATCACTCCCTCCGTCCCTCTCCTAACTGGGTGGAATCGTGAAATTCGACCCGTCGACGCGCAAATATTTATCCGACGCCCCACAAACCCCCTTCCAAACCACTTTACTCGCTAAATCGAACGATAGCTAAGTTGGAAAAAGGCAAAAACCATCTAAAAGTTGTCAAAAAACTGAAGTAAAAGTCAAAACGTTAAAAAATACCTTTATTCTTAGTTTTGCAGCTCGTTCAACTCGATTCTCACGATCGGAAGATGTCGTTGAATGCGCAGAAACCGTTCTTCCAGCAACCCTCCCAAGAAATGCGTCGATTTTAGAGGATTCTGTTCAGTTTTTGATTTTTTAGATCCTTTTAACTTTTTTTGATGAAAAGCCCTTTGTCAAAATCATTTCCTAACTAAAACGTCGAGTAGTTCCTTCGAAATACTTTATTTTAACACCGAAAATAACGCTTTTTCGAAAATAAAGTCAATGAAAACGATTCACGAGGCCGTTTGACGCCAAATGACGATCGTTGTTTTATTCCGTCACACTCCGCTGCGGAATTTCGGTGTTCGGCCTGCTAAATTGTACAAATTTCCGGTTTTAAAAAACTTTTTTCGTGTTTTCTATATTTTTCCACTTATGTTTTCTTTTTTCATCTGGCTATATGTGTAATTTAGATCGTGATGTGCGTAGACGAAAATGATGGAGTCCCTTGGGCCACCTTGGAAGAATACTCAATTCCTAGCCCTTTTTCACAAGTATTTGATTTTTGTCTTAGAAAATATAGTTTATTATTTTCAGGAAGAGAGCACGGAAGTTGCTGAGAACGAGAGAATGATCACCGAGCCCGAGCAGCCTTTCGTTGCTGTCTACAATTCCCACCTGCCCGTGGTAATTTTCAGTTTTTAATTTTGGTTCTTTCGCGTTATCGGGGGACCAGCTTTTTTCTAATCAAAATCGCTGACGTGTTTCTAATCAGTTTTACTGATACTAAACGTAATAACTGTACAATTTTGATAAAAAAAAGACAAAATTATCGATTTTTCGATTAAAAAATGGCCGATTTGCCCAAAATATCGATTCTAAGGTTTTCTTAAGTTTTAAGATAGTTTTTCTAGTCGAAATATAGTTAAATTTTGCTAAAAACAAATTGGTTCGCTGTTGTATGTATTTTTGATAAAACTTTGTAAAGTTTTTACCTTAAGAAATATAAAACACAGTCTAGAAACAGTTACGCTATTTAAATTAGTAAATTGGATCCTTAGAAAAAGATTGTTCCCTCCCTACGATAACGCGAAAGCACCTCAACTTAAAATATATATAAATCTCTACAGTGTGTCGAATTGGACGACGAAACGCCATGGGCCTCATCACAGGACTATCAACTTAGCCCCTTCTCGGAGGTATCACTTTTTCCTACTTTTACCTTTTTTAAATGATAGTGTGCGGAATTTTGCGCTAATTCCGATCAGATAAACGCAATTATAAAGCTTGAAGTGTGAAAATTTCGCCAAAATTGTGAATTTTGGCGTTTTTCACAGAGAAACGCGTCATAAAAGCTTCTCCAAAAAAATTAGAAATTAGCGCAAATTTCTGCAAAAGAATTCCATTAAAAATTTCTGCTTGTAAGACAATAATTTCTTTGTTTTCAGGATGAAAATACGGAAGTCGTGGAAAGTGAGAACGAAGAGGAAGATCTCTTGACTGAGAATGCCACCAGCGAGGAGGACCTATTCCCGGACGTCGTTTCTCGCCCGCTTACGGTATTTCTTCTTTTGAAACCTCGAAAAAATATAAATATAGTCAGTCTTGTCTGTGGAAATGGATGACGATGTCCCATGGGCGACAGAAGAAGAATACTGTCAACCCAGCCCATTCTCTGAGGTATCACTTTTTCTTGATTTTTCGCTTTTTTAGTGATGTTGGACAGAATTTTGCGCAGATTCCGATCAGATTAACGCAATCATGAAGCTTTAAAAATGTGAAAATGACGCGAAAATGCTGAATTTTGCAGTTTTTCGCGTAGAAAAGCTTCAAAATAGGTTCGAAGTCAAAGAAAAACTCGGCACAAGGATTCCTTTGAAATTGCTTCCTGTAATACAATTATTTCTTTACTTTTAGGGTGAAGAGGAGGTACAAGTGTCAATCCCCGTCACCCCCGTCGTCACCGAGCCTGTCCTGTCGTCTGATCAAGTCCGCAATCTCCAACAGGTAATTATCATTTTTAAATTTAGGATCTTTCGCATTATCGGGGGAACCAACTTTTTTCCTGGAAGTCATTGTCTATGTCTAGCAGCGTAATAGTTGGTTTTAATAGTGTTTTAGTAAATGTTAACTAGACTTAAACTTAGAAAGCGTCGGAATTTTGGCCGAAACCGGCAATTTTGATCGAAAGGTAGATTTTTAGGTTGTTAATAAAATTTGTAAAGTTTTTACGTTTAAGAATCATAAAAAAAATCTTGAGAAATAGTTCCGGTGTTTATATTTGAAAAATTGGATCCTTAGAAAAAAGTTGGTGCCCAGATAATGCGAAAGAATTCAGTTTTAACTTTATATGATACAAACCTATGCACTTAATCCGGGAATTCTCAATTTTAATTTAAAAATTGAAATCTATAATTTTAGATTGGCCTGTGTGTCGATCTGGATGATGGTGTGCCCTGGGCTACAGAAGAGGACTATGCTCGTCCGGGCCCATTCTCTCAGGTATCACTTTTTCCTGATTTTTGGCTTTTTTTAGTGATGTTGGACAGAATTTTGCGCTGATTGCGATCAGATTAACGCAATCATGAAGCTGAAAAATGTGAAAATGACGCGAAAATGCTGAATTTTGCAGTTTTTCGCGTAGAAAAGCTTCATAACAGCTTTGAAAAAAGATTCGGAATTAATTAAAGATTGAAAAAAGATTAGCAATCAACGGAAAATTCGGTACAGTTATTTTTATTTTTTTTAATATTTATTTTATAATTTATTTTTATAATTTACGTTTAGACGTCTACCGCAAGCGTCATCGAACCATCCATCAATTTGACGATGGATTTCAACAACACTTTCAACCGGGCCGCCGCTGCAGAATAATGATTTTTCTAAGAACGGTTCCAAACTTCTACCTCATGCCCCTGTTTCCTTATGTGAACATGTGTATTAATAATGCTCAACTTTATATCGGCAAAGCTTTACGAAATTCACTTGGCAATGAAATTTTTGTCCGTTGCAATTAATTTTTTGCTTATATTCCCCTCCTTCCGTTTTGGTGTGTCGTTTCGTTTTGGTGAAGAGGAAGAAAGCATGCTTTGAATAAATTTTTTTGTTGTGATACCAGCAGTACAAGCACAGACATGGTATGTAGAACCACCGACTTCAAGGTGTATTAGAACCGGATTCATTTGAAGTACTTCGACATGCCAAGCGTGGAGAATTTACCAAAAGGTAGTCTTACCTAACAACAACTTTTCAATAATTCTAGAGCCTTCTATAACGGCAAATTGGATCTCACCGCCGCTCGGGGTCTGCACAACTTGATCAATTCTGAGACTGCTCGGCAGAGGAGGTAAACTAACCATTCGTTTTACTCATTTTCCTTTAGACATGCTCAGCGCCAGATGGAGGGATCGCGATTTGCAGCATATTCGCGATCAACTCTTGGAAGCTTTCGGCCGGGCCACGCTGATGATCGATTTTGGTGAACACGTGAATACAAGCTTAGAAGACGTAAGGCAGGTGTTAATCTGCTGTAGAAAACAAGAGCTTTTAGAGTTCGGATACGACAATTAATGAAGTCTCTCGATGCACTGATCCGACGTTCCAGAAGTGCCGAGCTTATACATCGAGGACTTAAAATTGTATTGGTCGGCCGGTCGAATTCTGAAAAAAGCAGTTTATTAAACCGACTTGGTGAGCGAAAACACTCTGTTGTTATTTGAACATTTAGTTGAACGAGATGTTCCCTGTGTATCAAACATCCCTGATACGACCCGGGACTCAATTGAGGTCAATTTCGTACGTTCGCCCAGAATTCTTATAGGTTCGTCTACAGATACATGGCGTTTTTGTTGATACAGCAGGGATTCGTGAAAACAACGACCCGATCGAGAAAGAAGGCGTGAAAAGGGCGAGGGAAAAATATGTCATTTACTACTGAATTTCACTTTCATTTAGGCTGAAAGAAGCGGCTGCTGGAGCGGCTGGAAGAAGGAGGTTTTAGGTTCGTGCTGCTCTACGACCGGCATTCACCGATGAGACGCCCTCTGATGTGACGGCAGCAGCTTGCCAAGTCTGTTCCACCTGGATTGGCAGTGGCGTCGCTCGTGACCTGAACGATCTTCGGCGTGTGCATCAACTGCTTGTTTCTTCATTGGGAAAACTGCGACACGGATCAAATAACACGCAATTCTACAGTGACAGCGCATCGCTCCACGCTGATGATTGATTTTGGTGAACACGTGAATATTTTGGTGAACACGTGAATACAAGCTTAGAAGACGTAAGGCGGGTGTTAGTCTGCTGTAGAAAACGAAGACGTTTAGAGTTCGGATACGACAACTAATGAAGTTTCTCGATGCACTGATCCGACGCTTCAGAGAGGACTCCGGCTCTACCGAGGCCTTCAAATTGTGCTTGGCGAATTCTGGCAAAAGCAGTTTATTAAACCGACTTGGTGAGCGAAGAAACTCTTTTGTTATTTGAAAATTTAGTCGAACGAGATGTTGCCATTGTGTCAAACATCCCTGATACGACCCGGGACTCAATTGAGGTCAATTTCATACGTTCGCTTAGAATTCCTTGTAGGTTCGTCTACAGATAAATGGCGCCATGCTGACAGCTACCCTCGTTGATACAGCAGGGATTCGTGACAACAACGACCCGATCGAGAAAGAAGGCGTCAAGGGAGCGAGGGAAAAGTATGTCATTTAACTACTGAATTTCACTTTCATTTAGGCTGAAAGCAGCGGATATCGTCGTAGCTGTGTCTGATGCTCGACAGGACGACATTGTGGTGAGAGCTTCCAATTGGCTTTGAATCCATTTTAGCTTGACGAACCTCTCATCGATCTACAAGAGGCTGTACGGCGCGCCAATCATTGCTGTGAAAAATAAAATGGCAGCTGCTACAAGTCGTCGGAGGTGATTGCGCGGTCAGAATGACCTAGGATGCTTCTAGGAAAAGTGTGCGTGCGGTGACGCGTGAACCTATATACAGGTATCAGCATGGTGCGAACGGCTCGACGACTAGCTGCCGCTCGTCCCCAACCACCATCAACGCTTGCTGTTGCTGTTTAGCGGTTAGTCGTACTTTAGCTACTTCTCCGAAATCCTTAGATACGTGTCTCGATGAAGATGCTGATGATGAGCGATGCTCTTCCGGAAAGGCTAGAAACAAGGAGAGCAAATGAGCGATACCGCAGCTTGTCAATACTATCGGGAAAAACAGGAAGTTCCATTTGGCTACGAGAAGCTGCTCAGGTTGCTTTGAGTTCTAAAAACTAGCTTGTGTTAGGTAGCAATTATATGCGAATAGCAAAAAGCGCTTGGCGAAGCAAAAAACACTATATTTGAATTATGTTTCCAAGAAACAAAAACAGCTAACAAGTTACTAGAAGGCACCTTTGAAAATTGTGGCACGATTGTGCATTTTTTTCTCACTAATAAAAAGTAGGAGGAGGAGGTTGAAGAAACGGATCTAAAAACGGTTAAACCGAAGCTAGAGGCGAGTTTGCAAATTCAAATAAATTAGCATTCACCGGAAGTTCCGGTTATTCCGATTTACTCTAAATCCCCCCGGGCATTTCATTCTCCTCACCCAACGACCCGTCATCCGGTCTACCCGGCCCCCCCTGCCCACATCATCGATGGACCGTAGCGTGAATATTTATGCAAATATGGCTAGATGTAAAGAACTTTAATGTAAATTCAATATTCCAAGATTACTTTTTTAGATTTGGGAGTGGCCGCCTTCGAGACGTGCGACGTGCTGATGACGAGGCGCTGAGGGAGCCGCTGCTGCCTGTCGTTCGGGAAGAGACGTCGCCACTTGTGCCTCTCCCGCATCTTCTACAACGACTACGGCAGTTCGCGACGGTCTAGTTTGAACTTAAATTACGAGATTGAGAACTACGGCAGAACCAGTGAAAAAAGGCGCTGCCGGTGCTAATGCACTTAGGGGGGAGTCCAGCTATTGACTACAAGGAGCTCCAAATGGCGCTTTTTCACCCCGAAGTCTCCGGAAAAGCTACGCTAGGCCTTAGCCTAGGTTTAGCTTCACACAAGCGAAGCTTCAGCCAAACTAAGCTTAGCTCCAAGCTGATTGGGGAGGTATCTAAATTTTCCATCGAAATTTGGCAAGTCAGGTACCCATTCGACGCGCCTGGACGACCGGATTCCAAATATGTAATAAAATCAACGGGAGGGCATAACGACAGAGAGTTATGAGGGTTTTGCCAACCTAGAGTCAGAAAGCGTCCAATTCTGAATTTTGCCCCGAGCTTATTTTAGCGTCACTGAACCTTTTTAGGGGTCACACAATTAAGAAAAACTTATTCCCGAGTTAGGAAATGCAAAAAAGATCTGGAACTGGTCAAAAAGCAAATATCTTAAAAACTTACGAGTTGGAAATATCAGGGGTCTAGAGGGGCTTTGCTCCCCGTTGACCCGATGTTCGGCATTTCCAACGCGTTCTCGCACTGTCGGGCCACAGGAAGTGATGCCCCTGGGCGCCCTCTACCACGACAGGGTTTTTTTTCACTGCCGGGCCTCTACAGGGACTTGATCTCCCCTTGTGGATCCCTCTACATGGCAGATCGTCTACTGTCGGGTTGAACAGGAAGTAATGTCCCTGTCTGCCCTCATCCACGACAGCCCACACAGAGTTGGTATCAACTCTACACCCGCTATTCGGCATTTCCATACGTCGCTCTGAAGCTGTCGGGCCACAGGAAGTGATTTCCCTGTCGGCTCAGGTCTACAGGGACTTCATCTCCCCTGGTAGACCCGTTCGTGCTTCTTTGACGACTACAGGAAGATGTGCTGTTGTCCGCTGCTCCAAGACGATCTGCCCGCCTAGAAGCGCCACGTGTACCCGCAGCCTTCTATCGTGCTCTTCGGCTGATCATTATTGATAGGAAAGTTTTCAGTGAAATAGTTTATAAGAAGTAATTAGTACGTACCTAAATTTTTGTTATTTTCAGCGACGCTTCAATCTGACCGGAAGGCTGATGGCGAGCCGGGGAGCCGGCCACTGCTGCCAGTCGATCGTGCTGCTTCTCGTGCCTCTGAAGGACGACGCGTCAACTCTACTGCCTCTCTCGCCACTTCCGCAACGACTACGGCACTACTCGACGGTTTAGTTTACATATTTTCACGCTCGCATCACTAATTATGTTCATACAATAAATTAAATTAAATTCAATAGTAGTTTTAGTGATACAAATAGCAAAATAAGTGGAAAATCCAAATTGGGATTTTACAAATACAACTTTCGTAACTTTACAAAAGTGTTTTTTTGCTATTTCTCAACGTAAATCGGATTCTCGGTGGCAATACTAAATAACCGCACAACCTAATAAACACCCTGAGTCAACAGGAAGGAATTGTCCACTATCAAAGCAATTTCTCGACATAGCTATGTCGTAACAATACGACGCGTTGCAACTGAATTTGATCATCAAATCATATCCAACGGCTCATTCATCCCCTAATGTCCCTTAATGCTCGTTTTCTTTTTTTTGCTCGAAAATTAGGACAATTTTTACACCAAAACCATTACAAACCAGCGCCCAAAACCCGCTTCGCGGGCCTTGGGCGCTGGAATGCGGCCTTTGCTTAAGAAACTTGACTTTCCGATAGCTCGGGTCCTTCGGACCCCCCTCGCCCCGGCCCACCACACGCGCGCGTGCAACTTGCAAGAATGAAGAAATTTCTATTTTTTCACATTATGCAAATTACCCCCAAAAATGAGTAAAACCGGCTTTAACTTTGTAAACTCGTATTTTATCAAAATTCTGAAAGCGCCGTTGGAAACAGAAGGGTCGATTTCCCCAAGTGACGGAGAATTAGAGCATTTTATGCACGGGAAGGCCCTCAAATCGGGCCTCGAAAGTGACATCCACACACACACACACACACAGTTACACGCCAAAATTATATAAGGTAGGATAAATTTCCGAGATTCCGAAACAATACTATGTCGTAATTTGGAGTCTACCGGAATCCCGTTTCTAAAGTAAATTGTTTACCACAGCCCCTACAGCCTTACTTAAACCTGCAACGAAGTCCAAGTACACTCATTACGGAATTCGTAAACGGATTGTGTCGTATTATCGCTGGGCACAGCGTTCAGAGCCATACGAAAAAGGTTCGTCGAGCGGGGACAGGATGGAGAGGGGGTCTCGGCACTCTCGCCCTCCCTCTGGCTGTCTGCCCCCACCCCCGCGCGTTTGAATCATAAATGGTGTGTACGAAAGATTAGCCCGGCTGTCTGCTATCGCGCGCCCCACCCCTCCCCTGCCTGTCTGCCCTCGCGTCTGCGCTCTAGAGCGCTCTGCATCCTGTACCCAGGGGGGCCCCTTTTCTGAACCATGTGTGGGCGGATTTTCTGGTGCGATTACGTGGGGCAAAAGGGGGCTGGGCTACGGTCATTGGGTCACGGCTTTAGGGTAAAAGGGTTTGGTCGGGTCTGGGGGCTCCGAGAAGGGGCGAAAAATGCTAGTAAAAGTTAGAAATAATTAAAAATCTCTTTAAAACTCGTTTTTCATCAACCTTTTCATGATTTATTTTAGAGAACAAATTATCGCGGATTTTTTGAGCATAAAAACGGCCAATTCGATCCATGAAATCTTCCGTTCTGAAAAAGGCCCGATTTTCGCGCATCAACCTTGAGGATTTACGTGCTGTTTTGCCACATCCGGGGCTGCTAGGGTACCCAAAATAGACTATTTTTTATGCTGATTCTGAAAATGAGCTAGTTTATTACCCATGACTTCAGATTCTCGAGATAAAAGCAAATTTTGGTGAAATTCATCCGGGAAACACCAAAATTTCGGGACCTGGGTAAAAAAGTACGCTGAAAACGATAAAATACAAATGAAAAGTTAACACTTTTATTTTGCTGAGAATTTATTATATGCTCAAATTATTGGCAAACGAGATAGTACGTTATGCTACTCGTTACGTCGCTACGTCATTTGACTTATGTCGTAGCCGGCCTTCGCCCTGGAGCTTCGTTGTTTAGCTGTATGGGGTGTGTTACTTCAAAAATATCAGTTTACCGTACCAAAGCTTCGTTTCTCTCGTGTTTCACTATAATATCTATTATAGGCCGGAAGGGGATGCGAGGACAAGCCGATGACAAGGAGAGCTCGACTTCCGAATTTTCACATTTTTGCGGTTGTACGGTTAGTCGTTTACGAGATACTCCTCCGGCGATTCTTAGGTACCAGCGAATATAAGTGACGTCAGCGTGGCTGAGATGTCTTTGGAGGCGTCAATACGACACTGGCAACATGGTCAAGCTGCGACAATCGTTCAAGCAAGCCTCGATCAAAATCAGAAGGCGATTAATGAAAGTTTTTTCAGGTAGCTAGGTTTTCAAAATTAATTTAGAAACGGCTACGCGATGATACGATTGACGCTGTGACTGAGCCTTGAGAGGCAACGCGCAAGGACAAGGCGACATGAGAGCAAGCCATGATGCCGCCCGACTTCCTCTTCTGCTGCCAATGTTTTCATTTTTGCGGTTAGTCGTTTTACTATATACTTCTCCGCCTCTCTTTTTCAGATATGGGGAGCGATTGACGATAACGACAACAAGGAATGGCTGACGGGGATGGATGGAGACGACATTGGAGCTGGGAAATGGTCGAACGTCTTCGAATCGGTGCAAATTCAAGCAGAAGGGCTTCCATGGAAATTCTAGAGGTACTTTTAGTTTGAAACTGATTTTAGATACGGGCAGCCCGGGTGGGCAACGTGGTGCCAATAGAGGGGAGAGGTGCCTTGTAGACGAGATCAACCGATCGATGGCGCCGACTCCATCTTCTTTTGCCAATGTTTTAATCTTTGCGGTTAGTCGTTTTCCTAGCTACTTCTCCGCCCCGGTTTTTCAGATATGGCATTCGGGCGACGATAACGACAACAAACCCTGGCTGAGGGGATGGATGTGAGACGAGTATCGACTGAGGTGATTGTGAAGGCGAGAATGCGTCACTGACAACCTCAGCAAGCTGTCGCAAACGTTGGAGCCAGCGCCAATCGAATCAGACGACGATCAATGAAAGTTTATTCAGGTAGTTAGATTTTCAGAAAATCCTTTTAGAATGGGCTACGACATTATACGTACGATAGGACATTGACAGCTCTACGAAGACTGCCCCCGTGAAACGCCAAGCGAGGCCGCAGCCTGCTGGCGTAGCGGCCGGCTTACCCTGAAGGAAAGTTTCCATTGAAATAGTTATTATAAAGTCACAGTACGTACCGAAATCCTTATTCTTTTTTCAGCGTCGATAGGCCGCGTTCGGAAGGCTGATAACGACGAGCCGGGGGAGGGTGTTGCTGCTGCTTGTCCTTCGTGATGACGTTCGCGCGAGGAAGAAGCGTCGCCCCCGCTACATCTACGGCCTGTTCTACAATCTTCTCGCCAGCCATCACTCCAAAATGCGCATTATGGTCTATCCTCTTTCGTGGGTAGACATCTGGGCAAGAGTCTGGTTTCCCACCATCCCTTCAGCCGAGATTGCAAATTTTCTACCTGCATTCTTTTTATGATTCGCTATTTTTCTGCTCAAATTTAATATACTCCTTCTTACTAATTAGTCCAAGACGAAGATCTTCGTGTACTTTCGGGCTTCTAGCAAAAAATTTGGGGGTCGGCTGGGGGCGGGAGGTAAACTAAACTCTTGCCCTGATGGCATCGTTGAAGCGCAGTCCGTACGCACCGAGACTGCTACGACTGCTTCAGAAAGGTAAGAACACCCTACGCGAGTTCATAAGCTGGCTTTAGGCCAAGAAAGCAGCTTCAAGCCTGTGGGCCGTGGGACACGGTGCTTCCAACGGGCTGTGGTCAACAAGGCGCAGAATCATGCAAAGATTGGGAATTGATTTCAATAGCTTTGCAAACCGAATAAGCCATAGAATAAGCAAACGCTAGCCAATAAATAATCAAAACAAAGCCGCTTGCAAGACTTCAGGCCCAACCAACTGCGTCTACCTCAAACTCGTCGATCTCCAGCTACTCAAGCTCAGGCCACCCAGCGAATGCGGAATCATGCGATCCTGAACCATTTATTTGCACTCATCAAATTTTACTTCAAACCAATAAATCATTTACTCGCAGTTTTTGAAAAAAACGGAATCAATCTACGTGCTGTACCTTCCTGGGCGTCTACTTCTTGGTTTTGACGTTGTATAAAACGGCTAATATAATAAATTCCATTGGTGCTACATTGTACAGCCGTGAAAAAAATGAAAATACACCCAATACAACACTCTTCGCCAGAAAAAGATTCCCTTTCAAAAAGCTTTTGCACGGAAAGGGTGCTTTGAAATGATTCGTCGCCCCCGCCGCAGCGCCCAAAACAGCCCCACCGCATTGCCAAACAGATGCATAGTCCTTACGCCTTTTGCGCTAGCTATCTGTATTGTTTGATTTACTTATTTTTATTTTCTTTGTTTATTTCGCATTTTTTTATTAGAAAAGGATTCCGAGACAATACTCCTTCCGCCCCCAACTGGCCCTCAATATCGTGGACTTTCATACGGTAGCCGCCTCCCAGCCACGCCTCGAATTTTCCGCCTAAATTTCAATTTCGACTTTTTGACGTTTCACTTTTTTTTCTGTCGCTTCTGCTCGTTGATCTTGTCCCGTTTTAATACTATTTAGCTTTTATAGCATTCTGTTTTGGCGCACCTCTCCTTATCTTCTCCCCAATTCTGCTTTTCTAGGCTCTGCGACATTATTTCTTTCTTCTTCTTCTTTCTTGCTTTATTCGTTTTCTTTTTTCGTTTTATATCTTTCCCTTTCAGCAATGTCCGGCGGATACGAATGCTCGAGCCTGGCGCAGGATGACGTGGTGAGGCTGCTCGCGACCTACACGCACATCGGCACCACGAACGTCGACCACCAAATGGAGCAGTACATCTACGCACGACGCGCTGATGGTCAGTTTTTTTTTGCATTTCTTGGAGGCAGCTGCTTGGAGGGCTACCAAAGTTGGCTCTATGGTTT
The DNA here is from genome assembly GCA_958295435.1 of Mesorhabditis spiculigera. Classification (NCBI taxonomy): domain Eukaryota; kingdom Metazoa; phylum Nematoda; class Chromadorea; order Rhabditida; family Rhabditidae; genus Mesorhabditis; species Mesorhabditis spiculigera. Next base: position 29,840 of record CATQJA010000422.1, read on the forward strand.
TTTGCCCGTGTTTTCAATTGCCGTTGCCTTTTTCAATGTTTTTTCCAGGCACCCACATCATCAACTTGAAGCAAACCTGGGAGAAGCTGCTGCTCGCGGCGCGTGCCATCGCAGCCGTCGAGAACCCCGCTGATGTGATCGTCGTCTCGGCCCGTCAATTCGCCCACCGAGCCCTGATGAAGTATGCTGCGCATACAGGAGCCACCCCGGTTTTCGGCCGTTTCGCCCCGGGCGCCCTCACTAATCAAATCCAGAAGAACTTCAAGGAGCCGCGCATTATCATCATCTCCGACCCGCGGATTGACCATCAGGTATTCAAAAAGTTTTTTAGTTTCATAATTGTCTTTGTTAGGTCGTCACGGAAGCTTCATACGCCAACGTGCCGATCATCGCCTTCACCAACTCTGATTCGCCGTTGAAGTTGATCGACATCGCCATTCCGTGCAATAACAAAGTAACTTTTCCTAGAATTTTTTTAGTTTCCTTTTAGGCCGCACAAGCTGTTGGTCTGATGTGGTGGCTGCTCGCTCGCGAGGTGCTCATCCTGCGTGGCAAGGTGTCTCGTGATGGACCGTTCCTGATCGAGAACACGGAAATCATGCCGGATCTCTACTTCTTCCGCGACCCAGCCGATATCGAGAAGGAGCAAGCTGCTGAAGAATTCGAGGCCGGTCAGCAAGAACCCATCATCACCGAGATTCCATTCGACTTCAGCGCTGCCCCGGAGATCAAGGACTGGGCGGCCGAGGTCAACGCCGACAACTGGAATGGCCAGCCGGCCGGTCAAGAATGGGGACAAGCCCCCGCGGTTAACCAATGGTGAACCCGACAAATACCCGTTTTAAATTGTTGTTTTGTGTTGCGAATAAATACTTGTTGCCCTTTTGACTTGCCTTGGAATAAAGACATGGTCTTCAACCATTGCCGTTTCCTTTTACTGGATTTCTCTCCGGTCAGTATCTTTGGTATTTAGCAGGCGTTTTGGAGCTATTGATGTAGGGGGAGGGAGGCATCTTTTTTTTGGGGGCTTAGGCATAGGTTTAGCTTTACCCTGGCGTACGCTGGGCTTCGACTTAGCTTAGGCCTAGGCTTGGTTTTGGCTTAGTCTCTGCCTGCCTAGCCCTAGCTTAGACTAAGCCTAAACCTAGCTTAGGCTTGGCTTTGTTAGCTTCGGATTGGAGACAAGCTTAGACCGGAAAATGCCTCGAAAAAAAAGCTGCACCCCCCAAACATCAATAGCCCTAGAGCTTTTTTTGAGAATTTCATTTTAGACGAAAGAAGATGGCGCCAGCACGCAAGGGCAAGACCAAGGAGGAGCAGCCCGTCGTCGCCCTGGGCCCGCAAGCTCGCGAGGGTGAGAACGTCTTCGGTGTCGCGCACATCTACGCCTCGTTCAACGACACCTTCGTCCACGTCACCGACATTTCCGGTAATTTATTGGATTCGTTCATTGACATTCTGACTTAGGCCGCGAAACGATCGTGCGGGTCACTGGTGGCATGAAAGTCAAGGCCGACCGTGATGAGTCTTCGCCCTACGCTGCCATGCTCGCCGCCCAAGACGTTTCAGAACGCTGCAAACAGGTACTTTTTTTGATGAACGGTATTGCCTTGAACTGGTCTTGCATCTGCGGTTTCAAATGGACCGTGCTCGTGCGTGTTTAGCGATTTTTCGGTGCCTGCATCCGTGTTATACCTTGTTTTTTAGCTCGGCATCAACGCGCTCCACATCAAGATTCGGGCCACCGGCGGCACGCGCACCAAGTCGCCCGGACCAGGAGCCCAGTCCGCCCTGCGCGCCCTCGCCCGAAGTGGAATCAAGATCGGCCGCATCGAAGACGTCACCCCAATCCCGTCCGACAGCACCCGAAGGAAGGGAGGACATCGCGGACGTCGCCTCTAATCATACTTTTACGTGTTTTGTTACTGTTGTTGAAATTTCTTGAATAAACAGATTCGACTTACACTTACAGCCGACTTACAGCACGGGTGCATCATAGGTGGCGGACGGGCGCTTGTTTCAGTGGGTTGGCTTTGTCGCGTTCTGTCAAACTGCTTGTTCGGATGCCGGAAATTTGCATGGGACGCATAAATGCGGCTGGTTACGCGGATTATTTGCGCAGTTTTTCGCTATGTCGGCCCGTGTTCCAGTTCTTCTGCTTACCTGTCTGATCGTCTCAAAACAGTATTTATCTCTTAACAGTGCCTAGGCGTGGGCACTCGTTTCCTTGCCTTTGATCGCGGAGACTGGCCGCGGGATGTTCAGAGGATTTGTGGATTCGGTGCTCTCTTTCTGCTTGCGACTTCTCCTCACCGCAAATTGGTAAGGCAAAATACTCTGGTGACTTCCTATGTGCGTTTTTTAGTTGAATGATTTGATTCCTGCGTGGACCCCCGAACTCGTGTGTCCCTTCTGATGGCTTGTGCACTACAATTCGGCTTCCCGCCCCCACTCGTCAAGGCAGAAGCTATTCAAGGCCTTCAACAAATTCATCTTTTCGCGCCCCGTTTTGTCAATTTACGTCTTATGGTTCTGGAGATTATAAGGGCTTATTTTTCCGCCATTCAGATAGCAATGTCTTGTTTTCAGCCTTCTTTCCTGTCCCGACTTGTGCTTGCGTCGTGCTGCTGTCTGCTGCCTTCGCCAACTGGTCCAGAAGGGAGCCAAAGAAGTGCGAGAGCATGCGCAAGTCCTCGTTTCGGAAGGCGTTGTCGATGAAACGAAGAAATTACTCCGCCCCGACACCCGCCTCGAAGGCGCTCTATTTGGGGATGCTGGATTTCGAGACAGAACCCACTTTACGGTATATTTTGCATCGGTTATCAAAAACTTTTTCTCTAGTTCCCATCTCGAAGAGACGTTGATCTCCCTGGTGCAAGCAACAAGCGCGGGCCTGCCCTCAAAGTGGCACTCACTATGCAACGAATTGCTGGCTTCAAGGTCCAGGTACTATCTACATGAAGAATCAAAAATAATGTTTTGTTTTAGGTTGGTGCTGCTCTACGGCCGGCATTCACCGATGAGACGCCCTCTGATGTGACGGCAGCAGCGTGCCAAGTCTGTTCCACCTGGATTGGCCGTGGCGTCGCTCGTGACCTGAACGATCTTCAGCGTGTGCATCAACTGCTTGTTTCTTCATTTGGAAAACTGTGACACGGATCAAATAACACCCAGCTCTACAGTGACAGCGCATCTACATTGGAGAAATTGAGCATCCTAAAGGCATCGGCAGAAGTTTACGTCACGGCAATCGAACAAGAGCGCAACATGGATCATCGACGAGAAGGTAATTTTTATAGCAATAAGGCCGATTGACTATCAATAAATTGTTCGGATTCGCTCGTTATATTCCCCAATAGCTTTCGCTAAATTTATTTCCCAGATGACATCTACCCATCGGGATCAAGGGAATCGCTGCTCCTTCTGGTTCAGCCCGAACTTGAACATCATGCCGGATATTGGCTCGCAGCTCTTAGGTATGGTGAATATAATTGTTTGGATAGGTTGTTTAGGGACGCTGCTTTGCTCTCGCTACCTGCCAATTTCAATGGTCAAATGCCGAAAGAGGGCGGCGCTTTCTATCAGGTTTTTATCCGCTGTGAAATGAGAAACCGGCTCTTTAGAAAGATAGCGCGGATGCTTGTCGGGAATACTATCGACAATGCTGGCGCAGCGACTTGGCTGGCCAACGCTTCTTTCGTGCTGCCGACAGTCTGCGAGGTATGTGTAGTTCTTACCTTCACAACCTTCTTAGTCGCCTGACGTCTGGCCCTATTCTCGCCGCGTTCATGCGTGCGTGCGCCTTCACGTCATGTTCGGCTTGGCGATCGAAGCGCTGTCAAATCGTACGACGAGCATACAGGATGACGCCACTGTTCAAGTATTGTTAATATTCAACGTGTCTACTGCAATGCTTTTACAGCAATGTGTCAAAGCCCCCACACCCGCTCTTCTTGTACGTTTGGGTCCAAATGCAGGCAATGAGCGATGTACGAGTGCCGAACGAAATCATAAATGTTTTGCACAGGTATACCCGGCCATCTAGCTCAGATTTTCAGTCTTTCAGGCTGATCCTACAATGCTGCGTTGATTGTACGTCGGTAATTCTTGACGCAGCAAGGGCTTCTATCCAGATTAGTACGAAGAAAGGTGTGTATATTGTATCATCTGTATTATTCGTTTAGATGTCGAAAACGGAAATGTCGAACCAAAGGCGGTTGATGTACCGAGCAACCTCTTTGCCGGCGGTGAAGGTGCGGCTATCGGGAAACCCCAAGCGAATACGAAAAGGGAAAGACGGTCGACTCGCTCAGCAAGACACTGAGCTACGCATTCCTGGAGTTGTCCCTCTGCGTATTAGTTCGACAGGTATGATCGCTATTTGATCAAGAATCTTTTCAGATCCCAACTGAATAGCAGCGCCATGATACGCTCGCGATCGACAGCTCCTTTGCACCAAAAGCGAGTAAGCCGGCTAACGACAGAAGGTGCAAAGCTGGTCCAGTGTGCGTTCGCCTACTTTCACAGGTTGGCGAATGACTTCTGCGACTTACTAGCAGCAAATTCAGATACCGCATCTGCTCCACCTATCCGCGCTTCCTACAACACTACCCGTCCTTCTCCATGTGGCTGTTTTGCGAGAAGCAGCTCGCATCGATGAGACTTCCATCGTCCCCGATTTGCCTCCGGGTCACATCACAGGTATCCAATCGTTCCACAGATGTTAATTCATTCGTTTAGGCGAGCTACTAATGTCTGACGGCCCGAAGAACATCGACAACGCGTCATCCTTGTGGCAGCTATTCTCACTTGTTCGGCGGCTTCGACTCATGCGGTTTATGCAACACAGCGAATCCCAGGAATGTCTATGTCTGCTAGCCAAGCAGCAACTTGCTAGTGAACATCTTCAGGTGAATAGTTAGCTTTTGTCCTTTCCTGCAATGCTGATTTTGTGGTTTATCGTTATAATGCTTTGATTGGAGGTCGTAATCCGGACGCTTCAAGCTCTCGCATCGCTTTTTCCTCGTCGGGATGCTCCAGGGATCTATGCTCGACAAATTGGCCCTCATTTCTATGGATTGCTACAACCATTTGTAGTTGGCGACAAGGTTGCCAGTTTTGTACAATAAAACACCGAGATTCAGGCGCGAGATCTTGCATTGGTGGTCTCCAACGCCTGAACATTCTTGCCCCAGCCCATCCTCTACATTTCAAAACGGTAATTGCTATTTTCGCAACATAAACTGTGTCTTAGGTTCTATCTGCAGATGCTCAGTTGAAGCAGAAGCTCGAAACAGCGCTGCTCTTCCAGCCAAGCAAGCCAGTTGCAGAAATAACGCATGGCCGAGATGGATAAGGTGCGTATTTTGTGTAGTCTCAATTTAATAATTTACGTTTAGACATCAACCGCAAGCGTCATTCAACCCTCGATCAAGCTGACGATGGTTTTCAACAACATTTTCAACCGGGCCGCCGTTGCCGAATAAGGATTTTTTCTACGAACCTCCCTGGTACGACCCGGGACTCACTTGAGGTCAATTTCATACGTTCGCTTAGAATTCCTTTTAGGTTCGTTTTACAGATAAATGTCGCCATGCTGTCGGCTACCCTCGTTGATACAGCAGGGATTCTTGAAAACAACGACCCGATCGAGAATGAAGGCGTCAAGGGGGCGAGGGAAAAGTATGCCATTTAACCACTGAATTTCACTTTCATTTAGGCTGAACGAAGCGGATATCGTCGTAGCTGTGTCTGATGCTCGAGAGGACGACATTGTGGTGAGAGCTTCCAATTGGCTTTGAATCCATTTTAGCTTGACGAACTTATCATCGATCTACAAGAGGCTGTGAACGGCGCACCGATCATTGCTGTGAAAAAAAAGCCGATCTCGCGTCTAACAAAGTGGTTGGTGTTGCTTTTTTTTATTATTTTCCGAAAAGATACTATGTCGTAAGTTGGTGTCTGCCGGACTCGAAAAATGAATTTTTAGCTTTCATTTTGTAATTGCGCTGGAATCCGCTTTCTAAAGTGAATTTCTTACTTGAGAAATGTCATTTTATTTGCCACAGCTTCATGTCAATTTTTTTGACTATATTTTCTTTTATAGACCGGAAGCGCTGCCGGTGAAGCCGATGGACAAGACGCCGCCCGACTTCTCAATCTGCTTAGATTTGCTGAATTGCGGTTAGTCAGTTTCGAGATATTTCGCCGCGGATTCCTTTTAGGTATAAACCAGAAGTCGGGAATGGCGAGATTCAATGGGGCGGAAGTTGGCACTGGCCAGCTGTACAGAAGTCCTCAAGCTCGCGCCGGCCAGCAGATCAGGAGGAATCGACGATTGCTCAGGTAGCTAGGTTTTAAAAACATATTTGAGGAGCGAAAATTCGCCGATGGGGTTGCCGCTCTGAATGGACCGGGTGAGCAGCACGCAAATAGGCACTGCTCGCCTGAAGTTGACGACGATGGACGTTTATGGAAATTCTGCGGCCGGTGCGGTTTCAAGGTAAATAGTTTGATTGAAATTCCCCGGAGTTCGCTTTGTAAAGTGAATTGCTTACTTGCAAAATGTCATTTTGTCACAGCTTCGTTTCTGTCTTAATTCTCTATATATTTTGTTATAGGCCTGAATTTGTGCGGGACAAATCGACGACTAGACGCTGCCCCACTTGCCGAACTTCTTATTTTTGCTGTTTAGCGGTTAGTCGTTTTCGAGATACTCCTCCGCCGATTCTTTTTTAGGTATAAATTCGCATGAAGGTGGACGACTCGACGGGAAGTTCAGGGTTGTATCATGCTCGATGCGAATGGCATGTCGCCGAGCCAATCTGAAGGCCATGAATGGAGGATTATTCAGGTAGTTCGTTTTCAAAACCTGTTTTAGAATGGACTACGCGATGATCCGCCACGCTATGGACGGAAGGTGTTAGGAACGCGCAAGGAAAGGCGCTTCTCTCCAGAAGACGGTCTACAACTTTTCCAGTTGCTCGACAATTCGAAGAGCCTCAAGAGCGAGATGGTGAACCGGAAATGTATTGGGGAGCTGAGTGATTGGTACATTGTAAATTCATTAAAAAAGCATGGTTTATCTTGAAGAATAACGTTTGCTCTCTAAAAAGTTGGCTTTGGAAGAATTTTCGAAGTATTGTGAAATTTTTGGCACTTTCAAATCCTACTATATATAAAAAAATAGTGTCTGTGTTTGTGTGTGTGTGTGCCACTTTGCATGCAACTTCCGTCAGGTTGTTCCAGTCGTATCTCAAGAAGGAGGGAAGCTACGGGGTGTTTGATACGTCATTAGATGCGTAATGGCCTGGGAATGACTGCACAACAATAAAGGTTTCAAAAATGAGCTGTTTTCGACGTTAAAATTAAGTTTTTGTTGAAAAATGGGCCACCCTCTTTGTTAGGAAACAATTAGCATACGCCGGAAGTTGCGGCAGACTATATAAGAGAAGAGAGGGAGCGTTTCTGATTTTTTGTCATCGAAAATCGTGAGAATTATGCAAAGTGAAGAATATCATCGGATCAGACGGGGCCAGGGTTGAAAAGTCGCGAAGCGGCTTTTCAACCCTGGTATAGCTTAAAACTTTTTAGAAGCAATACAAAAGCCCTTAATATTTCGTTGCTCAGCCCACCTGGCAGCGTAGAAAAAAAAATACGTAGTTTTAACTGCATTCACTCGTTGCCCAATGTGACGAGAGCGTGACGGTGACGTCGAGAAGGATACATCCATCGCAGCAGCCGCAAAGTAATTATTTGTGCTTTTTACGTAATTAAATTTTTGTCTTTAGAATCGCAAAGCAACGTCGTGATGAGGGCATCTACTTCAAGTACGCAAGAGCCAGAGAATCGCTCCAGGCTACGGTAATAATGCTCGTTTTGTTGGATCTTTTTTTTCAGATTTTGCTATGGTGACCCCGCCGGATCATCTACGAATTCTTGCTCTAGCGTCGACGCATCTGATGCCCCAATCCGACTCGCTAGCATATTTATATTTCAATTGTTACACTTTGTTTGTAGTTTCACTTGTTGTACTTTGCCGTCCCCATTGTTTAATTGAAATAAATTTTGTTGCCAAAATGGTTGCAAAAATAACACACATTAATGGTTTGTAGGCCCAAGCGTCATACTGATTCGATCCATTCGAAAATTTTATGGTTCTTTCGCATTATCGGGGGGGGCGAACTTGTTGCATAAGTCTAGAAATGTTTACTAACGTTATAGCAGGTGTTTTAATAGTGTCTTTCGTTGAAAAATAACGATATTTCGCTAGAAAAACTACCTAGAACGTTAAAAAAAATTTGGCAAACTTTTACAATTTGACCCTTTTACTAAAATTTTGTACATTTTTCGCGTTTACGGATAGTAAACTTCCGACTATCTATATTTGAAAAACTGGATACTGAGAAAAGGATGGTTACCCGATAATGTGATAAAACCAATATTAATTTTTTAATTTAGAAAATTACCATTAATCTCTGTTTTGTAGATTTTGTGGAACATCCATGAGAAAACCGAAGAACTTTTTTATGCGTTTAGATATGCATAGAAACGCCGTACGAAGTATTTTGGTCAATCGTTTAGTGGTATTTCGCTAAATTCTAAAGTAAAAACTGTGGATTCAACCAAAAAAAGTTTGATAAGGTCCAAATAAATGCTTCGATGCCAAAAAAAACAACAAACAGTGTTCTTTTTGTTTTCCATATTTTCATTTCGAGTATTACATTGATACCATAGTTATAGTTGCTTTTGCAGGCCTGACTCGATGCAACAACCCGACGACACACCGCCCCGCTTCATGGTCTGCTTGTATTGCTGCGGTTAGTCGTTTTTCGAGTTACTTCTCCGCCCCTGTTTTTCAGATACGACATTCGGAGGAGAATGATGGGAAGATGTCGATTGGATGGAACGAAGCCTTGGCTGACGGGGAGAGTGAGGCGACAATTGGAGCGTCTTCAAATCCGAGCCACTACCATCAGGATAGGATGCTGCCCAATTTGAAGGTATTCGGGTCCTGATCTACAGAGTGTCCAAAAAACGCCCATCGAGATTTCTAAACAAAATATTGTAAAACAAAAAAGTTATATAGAAATGATTTATTTTGCCGATTTCACTAGGATTTTGATGGATTTGGACCTCGAGATAAAATGAACCGGACACTTTTTTCCACCCGGTGGAACTTTTTGAATGACGAAAATTACGACTAAATTGGGACTTTTCATCACTTTGTACTATCAAAATTGACAGAAACCGACCCGAAAATGACCATTTTCGGGGAAAAGTACTCAAATTCGGCACGCTAATTGCGAAAACATAGCCAAAAACGAGTGCCAGCGTTTTCCCAAAAGCAGTTTTTGTGCGATAGTAACTAATAATTAGGAAGATCGTTTGAGGATATGTTTTCCTTCGTTCTAGGGCGAAAATGTTGGCCGGGATTCCGGCATTTTTACCTGAAATCTCTGATCTTCTGCTAATCCTTTCGACTGAAATTGAATATATTCTGATTCTACAGAACCAGGCCAACATTTTGCCATATTTTGCAGCCCTGTAAGACAATGGGGAGTCGAAATAAAAGGGGACGGGGGGCTGCGAACCAATTTAGGCGCGATCACTGCGCGATCACTGCCCGTTGAACGCTGGTCGACCTTCATTGTAGTTTCGCGGTTAGTCGCTTTTCTGGCTACTTCTCCGCCAAATTTTTTTTGAGATATGTGGCTCGGATGAGGCTAATGCGAAGATCTCGACTGGATGGAAAGAAGCCCTGGCTGACGGGGATGGATCGAGGCCACCATGGTAGCTGGCAGATGGGCGAACCTCCTCAAATCGGCGCCACTACAATCAGAAGACGATACTGCCCGATTTGAAGATTTGCTGGTACTTTTTAGACGTATAGCTGGCTAGTAACTAGGTAAAGTTTTTGACTATATATCTTTTGCTTCGTTTTAAGGTGAAATTGTTAGCCGGGTTTCCGAGTTTTTTGCTTCAGATATCTTCATATTCCCCTAATTATTTCGATAAAATTCAATGTATTCCTATTCTACAAAACAAGGCGCACATTTTGGGATTTAGGATAGATAGATACAGCCCTGTCGGATCATGGGGAGTGGAAATAAAAGGGGAGTGGGGGTGTTCCTAACCAATTTTAGGCACGGCCACTGGCGTTGAACGATTGCCGACATGCCTTCGACGACTTTCATTGCAGTTTCGCGGTTAGTCGTTGAGCACAGTGCTTCCCCGGCATGTTCTTTTAGATAAACGAGCGTGTGCTGAGGGACCAATGATCGACTGGACTGAGCAATCGAGCAGCGACTGCGCTTATGACGACATTTATGCACTGAAATGCCCGCAGGTGGTGAAGACGACATCGAAGCAACGAGAAGATGATAGTGACCGCCTTTTCAGGTACTTTTCATTAGAATCTCCGAATTTTAGGTCTGAATCTGGAGCTCGATGATGATGGTACAGCATCCGGCTGGATTACAAGGAGAAACAAGTGAATGGGCGCGCGAAAGTGAAGAAATATGGCCGCAAAAGGAAGAGCAAGAAGTAGAATGCGATTTAATAAAGGTATTTAGTTTTGCAATTATTTCTAGGCGAAAGCGAAAAAGGCGTCGCTCAGCTTCGAGTGCGAATGGCCGGGCTCTCACGACCGTTATGGCAGCAGCACGGCATTTGTGAAGCCCACGTTATGAAGAAGAGAAGAAGCGCAGCTTGACTGGTTATCTATTATTAAAAACTTTCTTCAGATAAAACTACACGAATGCCGAAACTCCCCGGCGAGACAGTTTCCCTGTCTTATATTAAAAAAAACAGGCGAGCTGACAGTTTTACGACTCGAATTTCCGCGTATCTTTAGTCCATCTTTGTACTTTGTAGTCCAGTTAAACAAATTAAACCCTTAGAAATTCAAAATAGCCCGCGATTTTTCAAACTATGGGTTTTGAGCATTTTCTGTTAATTAAAGTTGTTGTAACTGAGGTTTCTGCTTCGCAAAAAGAGGTGAAAAGTTGTAGTTTGTAGTCCAGAAACTAAATGTCCAGGTTTTAGCGCTTTGAAAAAGGTGGAATCAAAGAAAATTGTTGATTTTCGAGCTGTCTACCGTAGATTTATTCGTGAAAACAGTCTTGTCCAATGGATAGTAATTTTACAAAAATAACAAAAGTGAAAACGGGGTTGAAGATCGCTTCGGGAGAGGCTTCCTAGAAGATATATTCATTTATGGGGGCACTTCCGGTAAATAACATTGATTTTGCATAATTTGCATCTCTGGATTAGAGATGTGCCCGCGAAAGCTGCTAAATCCATCATTCTACAAAACCCGAAGACGACCCCCGGCCACGTCTTCGCCAACATCGTCCGTATCACCGACCTCTTCTTCCTCCTCCTCATCTTCATCGCGAAAATGGATCGTAAGTTTGCCTTTATGCAAATTACTTTTTAAAATTTAACTTAGCTTTTACCTAGCTTAGCCTTTGACTTTATCCTAATCACTTAGCCTAGCTTTTGGGAACCCTTTTTGCTTGTTTTTTTTACCACAGTTTTATAACCTTTATGCTTTGGTACTAGTGCACTTCCAGGCGGGGGGGAGAGGCGGGATCGAACCCCAACCCGGGTTCGATCCCGCCTCGGGTCAAATTTTGTTTGCTTTTTGCTTTTTGACTTGAGAAATGATGGGAAATACTAGGAGGATCTAGCGGTAGTTTAACTTGACTGTTCCCTGGCTAATTAGCACGATATCTTATCAAGGAAATGACCCGGGTTCGATCCCGCCCGAGGTCATTCTTTTTTGCTTTTTGCTTTTTGACTTGAGAAATGATGGGAAATACTAGGAGGATCTAGCGGTAGTTTAACTTGACTGTTCCCTGGCTAATTAGCACGATATCTTATCAAGGAAATGACCCGGGTTCGATCCCGCCCGAGGTCATTCTTTTTTGCTTTTTGCTTTTTTGAGCGGAAACTATCGGGAATGCTGGGAGTATACGCCCTAAAATTTAGCCACTTCAAATTAAATTAATTAAATAATTACGCTTATTCCCACGAATGTGGCCTCACGATGTTCCATGTTTGCAGCGGCTGATTACGCGAGGCTCAGGGACACCCTCGAGACCGTGAATCAGATCTTTATCCAGGAGTGGGTTTTGAGTTATTCTTATAACTGCAATTGATGTCTTTTTCCTTGCGGTCCATTTCAAATATTTAATTTAGCGGATGTGCGCTGCGCGTCATCGCGTACCCGACCGGCAAGGTGGAATTACTCGGAATCGTCACTGAGATCGCCTCGGTGGGTGCTAATTTCATTTACATTTCAATAGAAATGTACCTGAAATTAATTTTCTAGAAATTTTAGAGGAAAATCTTTTTACTACAAATATATCGATTTTTGCGATCGGAAATTCGAATGGTTATCCTAAGAATTTTTCAATATAAAGAGCGAAAATCTTTCTCAACTTTTTTTTGCACTATTCCTGATCGTGAAAAGGTGACAAATTTTATTCAAAACCCGCAAAGAATAGACTTTTTCGGTAAAATTTTTCTGGGTGTTTTTGATGGTTTTTCGATTTTGAGAGATAGCTAAACTTTACTAAAAATACCACTAAATAAAGAAGGTGAGAACTAAACATATGCTTTATATTATTTGTTAACTACAGAAATTTTAATTACTCTACAAATACATTTGATATTATCAAAAGACACGCCCCTGCTACAAGTCCAGTACCAGTTAGAAATTCTGATTTTCGGGTTCTTTTGCATTATCGGGGGGACCAACTTTTTTCCTTAGGGTCTATTTTTTTTCAAATAAAAATGGTGGAAATGTTGTTAAATGGTTTTTTTGCTAGCCCTAGACGTGAAAACTTTACAAATTTGTATTTAAAATATAGAAAATATCGATTTTCGACCAAAAAAGGGCGGATTTTTTTGTTAACCAAAATTTCACCATTTCATAAAGTTTTTAGATATATTTTGTTTATTCGATAAAAAATTTCCATTACATTATCTCGGGCTGAAATCAATTTTCTCCGTATATTTTTCGACCTGTTCGATTTATATTTACGAAAAAATCTTCAAGAACTGTTTGAAAACGTCGAAAATTTGGGGATTTTAGGTCGAAGAAAAACGAATTTTTCGAGCTAAATTAAATTTTCTAATTAAAATTTGTGGTTTTTATGCTAAGGAATTTGTACTATAGTCATTTTCCAGGGCTTCTACGACAAGAAGAGGGCCGCCGAGCCGCCGGTGACCCAGAGCGACAAGCAGCTGCCCGGCATGAAGAGGACCTCGACCATCGGACGCGCAGGGCCCTCGACGTCCCAGGCGACGCCCCACGCGACCCACCCTCGTCCTCCCCACATTCACCCGGACGGCAACAAGGACAAGGCGCGCAGCCCGCGCACCAAACGGATCTGCCGCCAGTGAAATGATGATTAGTCGTGTGTCGGGGTGAGCAGCAATGTTTTCGATTTGTCCTTTAATTTCTAAGGGCCGATAGTCCGATTTTGTACATGAAATTTCTTCTGCATCAAAAATTGTGCACATTTTGCAGCAAAATTTTTGCCACAAAAAACTGTAAAGAAAATTACAAAATTATCTCTGGCTGCTCACCCCGCAAATAGTTTTCGCCCTTTTACGAGAATTGTGTGTTATAAGGCCGAGTTCATCCCACACTCGCGCTACAGCTTTCCCCCGCGCATCATTTGTACGATTGCGTTTGAATCTGGTGGTCACACGAATAAATTTTATATTCCGTTGTTGTGATTCGCATGGCAAGATATCAGTGGAAAACAGACACAAACACAGAAATGCACACTAGCCGAAGATATAGAAAGATTTTAAAGGAACAGAGGAGGCACGACATTCGGCTTGGCTTGGGCTGCTTGGCTTTCTTGAGATTCGGCTTGGTTTGATTGAGGCGAGAGGGAGAGAGAGAGCGACAGAAAGCCTGAGAGGACGGCGGAAAGCGAGAGAGCGATAGAAAGCGAGAGAGAGCGAGAGAGAGCGGCGGAAAGCGAGAGAGAGAGCGACAGAAAGCTAGAGAGAGAGCGAGCGAGCGAGCGAGAGAGAGAGAACGGCAAAAAGCGAGAGAGAGGAAGAGAGAGAGCGGCGGAAAGCGAGAGAGAGCGACAGAAAGCGAGAGAGAGCGACAGAAAGCCTGAGAGAACGGCGGAAAGCGAGAGAGCGATAGAAAGCGAGAGAGAGCGAGAGAGAGAGAGCGTCGGAAAGCAAGAGAGAGCGACAGCAAGCTAGAGAGAGAGAGCGAGCGAGCGAGAGAGAGAGAGAGTACGGCAGAAAGCGAGGGAGAGGGAGAGAGAGCGGCGGAAAGCGAGAGAGAGCGACAGAAAGCGAGAGAGAGCGACAGAAAGCCTGAGAGAACGGCGGAAAGCGAGAGAGCGATAGAAAGCGAGAGAGAGCGAGAGAGAGAGAGCGGCGGAAAGCGAGAGAGAGCGACAGCAAGCTAGAGAGAGAGCGACAGAAAGCCTGAGAGAACGGCGGAAAGCGAGAGAGCGATAGAAAGCGAGAGAGAGGGAGAGAGAGACAGCGGCGGAAAGCGAGAGAGCGGTAAAGTTCTCGCCTCTCGCCCGCACTATCCGGGTTCGACTCCCCGCCAGTGTGAAATTTTTTGCTTTTGCGGGGGAGTAAGGGATTTGGATTTTCAAGGGCTTAGGGCAGAACTTCCAGGCCAAAGCCCAATATTTTTGGAAGAAGGAGCCATTGGAGTTTCGCAATGATTAGGGGGCGGGACGCTGTGTTGGTTGGTTGTCGAGACTCCCTCCTGAATTTGGGGCTCGTTTTGTGGGGGTCGTTAAAGAGAGAGAGAAAGAGAGAGAGAGAGAGAGAGAGAGAGAGAGAGAGAGAGGGAGAGAGAGTGGGAGAGAGGAAGAGTGAGTGAGAGAGAGACAGAGCGAGAGCGAGAGAGTGAGTGAGAGAGGAAGAGAGAAAGAGAGAGTGAGAGAGAGACAGAGGGAGAGAGAGTGGGAGAGAGGAAGAGTGAGTGAGAGAGAGACAGAGCGAGAGCGAGAGAGTGAGTGAGAGAGGAAGAGAGAGTGAGAGAGCGAGAGAGATAGAGAGATAGAGCGACAGAGAGCAAGAGAGAGAGAGAGAGGGGGGGGGGGAGAGAGAGAGATGGGGACACCAAAAAAGACGCCGAAAACGACCGGAGGCCCCAACCAACTCCCGAAATTGCCCCCTGGCTATGGGGTTGGCTTCTCTTTTTCTGCTTGGGCGAGCATCGCCAAATTTTGTTGGGGCAGCTTTTCGTGTCAGTCGGGAGGGGGTAGTGCTGTTCCAACGGCAAAGAAACGTATACCACTCCCGAATTTGCTACATTTTTCATTTCGCTCATTTTAATAATTTTTACGACTCAAATTTTATCATATCTTTTATTCAGCGTTTTAGTTTATAGGCCGATTAAGCTAAATAACTAGCGCAAAACATTTCCTGAAAATTCTAAATTCATACTTCCAAGTTTAACTGATTTTCTAAAACAAGCGAAAGGTGTAGTTTGTAGTACAATTAGACAAATTCGAGCCTAGAAACATGAAATAAAACGTGAATTTAAAAGCTCTATAGATTTTTTTTAGTTTTTACCTTAATCAAATTTTTAGATACGCAAAATTTCGTTTTTTAGTTTTTCTTGTAAAAAGTAGCATAATTATAAAAGTAGCCAATTTATAAACCTAAATTATTTATAGGGGGTTAAGTCGAATGTTAAAATTTACTGCAATTCCCCACCCTTGCTACCGTAAGCGTGCGCAATTAAATGCCGGCAATTTGTCTCAATTCGGGGGCATAGGCCGGGCCCTAAAGGGACTCATTCTCTCTTCCCTGGGACGCAATTTGTGTTCGCTTGTATGAATAGGAGGGAGGGGGGTTGTGTTATATCTTTCTCTCCCTCTCTCCCTAGAGGGACATTCCGGGGCGATACGCCCCTTGTGGAGGACAAAGCTTTACCCCTTCCCTTCCTATTCGTCACCCCCAATTCTCAAATATACATTCTGATTTTGTACATTGGCTATTGGTAGGGCGGTTTCTTATTTAAAGGGGTTAGGAGGTCAAAATTGGCCTGAATTACATGTCGTAATGCCTCCTCCCGGCCCTAATTTATCGATTTTCACGATTTCCGCCCAAATTTTGTAAATCTTTTTCGCGCGGTCGCAGTGTTTTATATTTTGAAACCATTTTTTTAAGTTTTAAGGAGCGCTTGTTCCCTTAAAATTCACCAGATTCCGCCGATTCCGCCCCACTACTCTAAACACTTGAACGGACAAGTATCGTCTCGTACTGCCGCCCCTATATTGGCTCCTTCGCGTCTTCACTCGGCGTTTTTCCGGCTCTTCCTTTGTCCCCAATGCCATTTTTCCTCTTTCGATGCCCTGAGGCTATAGAAGATTGATGTTCGGGGTTAAAAAGCGCTTTTTTCGTTTGAGAAATCGCCCCAAAAGTTGCAAAGCTAGAATTGCAACTTTTTGGCTTCTACGTTCCTTTAGGGATTTTCTATAGCTTTTATGCTTGCTTTACGTCGCTTTCTTACATCCAAAGCTTTCCTAAAACGCAGAAAATCCCCTTAAAATCAAGCCACGCCATAGCTGAGTGGTAAAGTTTCTAGATTTTCAGGTTAACTAGCCAAGTTCGAATCCCGGCCCAGCCAAGTTTTTTTCTTTTTGAAAATTAGCTAAACTAGCAGGTTTTTAACCCTATAAACTATAAGAAACCTGACCAAAAACCACTTTACGAAAATTCCAACCCACCATTTACATTTTGGAGCGAATTCGGCCCCCCGATTCCATGCGGGACCCTAGAAAAAAGAGATTGGTGGGGACATGATGTTTTTGACGGATTCATGAGGGTTTCCACTTGACACCTTTAGACAGCAAAAGGAAAAGAAGGAAAAAGACCCGTTGAAAATGCATCAAACGGACGGGTCGGGCCCCCGAAAAAGGCTTTTACAGCCAATGTTCTCCCCGAATTTTGGTCTGTAGCTGCGGGAAAATTGGTTCTAAAAATAGCTTAGATATTTTAGACAAATTTCTAAATAATAATCTGTAGAAATTACATAAAAATTCCATTTTAATTTTGAAAATAGCCAAAAACGGCTTTATAATGACAATTTTTCGCTATAACTTTTTTAATTTTCAATATTTTTATGTAAAATTTTGTAGGCGTATAGGTTTTGCTTTTCTTGAGTTATTCATGAAATTTTAGACCATTCCAACTTGATCTTGAAAAGTTAATGCAATTAGAAGCCCTCAATTTTACGTTCGAAAAACGGTTTTTTGACTGTATCTTTTTTAGTTTTAAAAATTCTATTCCAAAATTTTTTAGGCCGATAGTTTATATGTTTCCCCAGCTTTTCTAAAAATTTTAAACAGATTGAACTGAACCTAGAGAAGTAACAGCAATTAGAAAGCACCGCCTACCCAAAAATTGATCCTGCCTTTCTAAAACGCGCCCATTACCGTAATACCTTCCAAAAATGGATACACATCCTTTGTCGGCCCTCTGACCCACAATTGTTATTAATCCGGTGCGCAAATTTATTCGGTGCCTCAAAAGGGGGCGTGGCCAGGGGCGTGTTGCGGATTATCCCCCATCCACGCACACTCAAACGTTCCCGCTTTCAGGGGAACGCTTTGTAGGGTCAGATTTTTATTTGTATACTGTAAACTCGCTAGAAAAACGCATTAAAGGTACCTTGGAAGTTTTAGAAATTCAATTAACCTAAATTTTCCTATTTTCCGCTACACTACGCAACTTCCGGTCGGGTGGCCAGAGGTGCGCTTCGGAAAAAGTGTTTACCTCGCCGGGCCCTTCGGCGGGGAGAGCCCCCCACTTCTTCTATTGGCTTTTGAAAACAATCCCCTTCTCTGGCCGTCTCTCTCTCTCTCTCTCTCTCTCGCTCTCTCTCGCTCTATTTTCTGAATGGGTACCGAATTCCGGATCGATACTCCTTCCCCCCTCCAAACAATCAAATACCCCCGCAATAGCCAGGCCCTTTTTGACGAGGTGGCGCTGGGCGCGGGTTTTTTGCGTTTAGACGGCTGGTTTTGAGGTTTTGTTTTATTAAAACTAAGATAATGTAAGATTGTTTAATCTTAATTCTTATATGTTCAATTTTTTAGAAACATCTTAAAAGGTGCAAAAAATGCGATTTTCATCTAGTTTATTCAATAAAAACTAGCTAAATACCATTTAAAAAATTTCTCAAATAATTTAGCTTTTATATTCTTCTAGAAAAATCAATATTTTCATAAAATTTACTCAGAAATTCGTGTTTTTTTCACTTTTCCAGTTGATTTCCCTGTTTTTCCACCCCGCTACTCCATCGATCACGCTCCAAATGACAATCGTGTCAACATAAATTAAGATGTCGATGGGGAGGGCCTTTCTTCGCTCTTTTTCGCTCTCTTTTTCCCCCGAAAAGATTATGATCTTTGAGGGGATGGAAGACATGAGGGACGCCAATTCACAACCCAAAAAAAAAGAATCGAGGAGAAAGGGGGGATTGGGTTGGGTGTTGTTGTGAGGAATGGAGAGGAATAGAGGCGAATAGAGGGGGGAGAATGCTTGAAAAACGGCGTTGGCTCGGTGGAGCTCGGCTCGGCGGGGCCCATTATCCATTGCGCCCTTCTTCTTTTTGCCAGATGCGAGGAGGGTGGGCCTTTTCGGAGTGCCGATCCCAGGTTTAGGGGTTTTGGCTTGAAATCCGCTATTTTTAGCTGAAAGTCTTGACTTAGCCGAAACTTTCGGTTTAGCTCAGCCGGTTAGTGGTTAAATTTCACGCTAAGGTCCGGGTTCGATTCCTGATGGTGTCAGCGTTTTACTTTTCCCTAAAAATAGCAGTTTTTGGAATTTTAGCGCCTGAAAATCAAAATTTTCCGAAATTGCGGGCTTTCGCGCAATCGGTTAGAAGCTAAGTTTCAAGCTAGGGGTCAAGGGTTCGATCCCTGACGGCGACAGGATGCTGCTTTTCCCGAAAAATGCACAAAAATCTAATTTTCTGAATTTTTCGGGCCGGTTAGCGACTAGCTTTCATGCCAGCGGTCGAGGGTTCGATCCCTCACAGCGTCAGAATTTTGTTTTTTTCTCTAAATGTGAAGGGCTGCTTTTCCGTTGCCAGGTTTTGCGATTTTCGCTTGAAAACCCGTTTTTAGTTTTAAATCTCGAATTTTCGAGAATTTTCGGCTTTAGCGCAGTCGCTTAGTGTTTAGCTTTAAAGCGGGAGGCCAGGGTTCAATTCCTCGCAGCCCAAGACCTCTGTTTTTCCTATAAAAATTGTTTGTACAATTTTGCGTGTAATTCTAGGCGTTGTTTTTCACATTCATTGATGACAAACCCTATTGACGATTTGCTGAATCACGAAAATCAAGCAAACATTGGGTTCCCACCCTGGCAACAAGACGCTTTCTAAAAAGTGCGCCATTCCCTCAAAGCTCTCAGAGACTTTGTGGCGAAATCGGGCCTGGCTACCTTTTTTTGAAGTTTGAAATGCGGTGTCCCTGTGCCCCCCTGCTGTGGATGACCTCGATAAAAAGGAGGAAAAAGAAGGAGCGAAAGAAGAAAAGAAGACAAGAAGAAGGTGTGTTTGCCTCAATCCACCTCCCAAAAAGGGGGTTGAGGCCATCCTCAGAAAAAAAGAGAAAAAGATCCCCCCAATCCGGCTCCACCGCCCATTTTTCGACAGCCCGGGCCCATCTTTCGCATCTTTTCCAACTTTCGCTAGCTTTTTCGAATTTTAGGGAGAAGCTCGCGTGTGTTTGGCCCATCCAAAGCCATTTAGCAGCGCCCTCTCCACTCGAAACATATCCCCTAGGGACTTTTTTGCGCTGTTTTCCAGTGTCATCTTGCCCCTCACGATTGAGTTGCTAAAAAACGCCAAACCGGTCTCCTTTTTTAATTTCTAAACTTTGAAGGATGTTGCAAAAAGTAATTTAGGCCTTGGCCGAACTTTGGATCAAAAAGCAAAAGAGAAAAACAGACGGAACTTTGCTTTAGCTGCTTTTTTTGCCAAAAAAAAGCTATAATGAGCAATAAAATTTCTGAAACCCTTCTCCTTTTCCCAGGAATCATATTACCATTCCCATAAACAACTATGAGTCACAGGGGTTCGAACTTTTCACATTTCCAACCTTCCCACTTTTCAAGGTCAAGCGCTATACTTCAAAAAGGGGATTCTATTGGATTTTTTTCTTTTAAAGGTTTTAGACTTGTATTTTCAACCTAATACAGTACAAAATGCTGTTTTCTAAAAGCCGTGGCTGTTAATAAAATCGATTTTCGATGCTAAAAGAACGCCTTTGCTCGTTGTTTATGCCCAAAAAGGATTTCGGTTGCTATTTTTCTATTTTTATACTTCTTACATTTCAATTTTACTTCAAAATCTATAGCTTTTAATAAAATCGATTTGCGATGCTGACCGAACGCTTTTTGGGTTTTTTTTTATTAAAAAGAAGATTCTATTGCTTTGTTTCTATTCTTATACTTTAAATTTCCATCCAGATATGTAGCTTTCTATAAATTCGATTTCGTGATACTAAACCACGTCCTCCTCTCGATGTTTGTAGAGTTCGAGCGGAATTTTTCTATTTTTAGACTTTTATACCTTTCAATTTTCCATCCCAGTCTATAGCTTTTTACAAAATCGATTTCCCGCTGTTGAAAACGAACGCTTTTCCCGTTGTTTGCCCCGAAAAGAGGCTAGATTTCTTATTTATTTGTGCGCAGCGCTTCGTTTCGCCAGAGAGCCGGCAAAACCCTAACGATTCGAGAGTCGAAAAAGATCGAAAAGCAGGGGGGCGCTTTAAAAATTGGGTGACTCAACAAAGTTCCCCAGCCGTCAGCTGCCCACCTTCACAATCCCTTCAAAGAGAAAAGAGCAATTGAGGTGAAAGGGGCTGTGTCTAATTTTTGTCCAACCTCATTAAAAGTGTTTTTTGATGTCCCTCGCGGTGAAGTTCGTTATTTTCTGGTTCCGGTTTTGTTCTCGGAATTTCTAGAGTAATTTGGGTCCAATTTTGCAGGTCTTGAGGTCTGGGAAGTTGGATTTACTCGATTCTAAAAGTATCAAAACTTTAGAATTATGTTTATTAAGCTCTAGATTTCTCATTTATGTCTATTTCCTGCTTCCGGCTTCATCTTGACCGATTCCCAGTGTCCTCGAGCCCAATTTTTCGGCCCTTCAAGTTCGTGAAGCTCGATTTCTTCGATTCTAAATCTTCTAAAATTTCTATTTAACTATATTAAAGTATCTTTCTATCTAGATTTTTTTTATTATGTTTATCACACACTTTCGGGTTTTTTCTCGCGTTTTCTAGCGGCCATTTGGGCCAATTTTGAAGTTTTTGAAGCATACAAAGCCCTATTTATACGATTCTAAATCAATTAAAACTTATATTCCTATTTATCCTCGTGCTTTTCAACCTATCTTTCTATAATTCTAGTTCCAGCCGCATACTGGCGTTTTCTATAGCACCTTCTAGTCCAAGTTGAAGGCTTAAAACGCCTAAAAACTCGATTTTTCGATTCCAACTCTCTAAAACTGCTGTATGACTTTTATTCCATCATTTTCGATGTAATCTTATTAATTCTTCACAAATCCGCTCGAATTTAGTCGTCAAAATGTTGTACAAACTCGCCGTGCTCGCGTCGATCGCGTTGGTGATGGGGGCAAATCTGGAGGATGATGTGAAGGGGGCTGTCAATGATGTTACCACAACAAAGGTTAGTCTAATGGAGTCCAATAACAAAAAGCTAGCTTTAAAAAGTTGAAAAAAACCGATAAAACACTCAAAAAACCTTCCAGGAAGGCGCCAAGTATTGCCCGGCAATCATCGCTGGTAAGCCATGCCCATCGGGGAGTTTCTTCCATTACTACAATTGCTGCGGAAACCTGAATATGGACTGCTGCTTTGCGCTGCAGGTATGTTTATCATTAAAAACTATTGAAACGTTAGAAAAAAGTGAAAATCTATAGAAAACTATGAAATCTAGATAAAAACTATCAAAAGATACTCTAGAAAATTATAAAAACTATAGTAACCCTATAAAATTATAGAAAGCTAATAAAAAACCCTAGAAAACTCTTGTAGCAACGTCATAAAAACTATACTAAATCGATCAGGACTATAAAAATTATAAAACCAATAGAAAAATGCTAAGGAGCAAATAAAAAACCTATAAGAACTCGATAAAGGTATTAAAGTGTATAAAAACTATAGAAACAATAGAAAACCATATAATAACCTATCGAAAACAATCTAAAACAATTCAACTGTAATCAATTATAAAAAACCTTTACAGACGTGGGTGATCGTCGTGCTGGCGGTGTTCGGTGTGATCCTCCTCGCCTCGTTCGTCCTCTCGCTCATCCGATGCGTTTTCTGCCGTCGTTAAGCCTAGAAAAACGAACAGCCCCCAAAACAGCCATTTTCACGCCTGGCCTTCGCTTTATCCCCCAACATTCCCCTGAATTTATGATTTTTCACAAAAAAAGACCAAACGCCCCCGATTAGGTCGCTGCTGTCCCATTTTCATGGATGCTAAAAATTGCGCGGTTCTCTTAACGCCCTAATTTTTTTCTTTACACTCTACGCCCTCAATATGTGCTCATTTCTTCACAAGCTTTTCCACAGCTATTCCTCTTTCCTAACAACCACCCCGCCGACATGCATTTCTTCGCCAAAAGCCGCCACTGATCAACAACGACACCACCGCATTGCGTACAAAATCTAAAGACGTAAATCTAAATGTAAAGCCCGTTTGTGTAGCTTTTGCTGGAATAAATTTTGTAATCAAAAGAAAAATCTACAAGTCATTGTATGCGTTTTATGCCTCTTTCAACATACGTGGAAGTTAGCAAATAATTTAGGCCAAAAGATCACAATGATACCAGTACAACCGACGAAAAATTCGTAGCAAAAAAACACGGTTTTCTCATTGGGCGGTGGGGGAGGGAGAAGGCGAGAGAAAGAAAGAGAGAGACAGCGAGAGGAAGAGAGCGACAGTGAGAGAAAGAGAGAGTCGGCGAGAGAGAGAGAAATGACGGGCGCGTCATTTCTTGTTGAGCGTTCGGTTCCTAACCGGGGGCGGGGTTTTTAAAATTGCAAAATTGAGAAAATGACAAAATGACGTTGACAAAGTGAAAAAGTGAAAAAGTGGCAAAATGAAAAAATGAAAATATGGGTGGGGAAGGGCGGGGAAATAGGGCAGTAATTAATTTGGGAGTTTGTAAGAGAGTGGTCAGTGAAAAGGCCTTCATGTATAGCACAATTTTCGGGGGAAATCAGCTTTAGAAAAGCCAAATTTTTAAGACTGTTTTTTTGGCATTATCGGGGGAGCACTTTTTTCTAGGGTTCAAATTTTTTACTAGAAATACAGTTTAAAAAACTTCTCCTTTTTCTTAGTATTTCCAAAAGCAGAACTTCACAAATTGTTACTAGAAAAATCCAACAACGATCGATTTTTCGATCAGTTCGCACTAAACATTTTTTCCATTTTTTAATTGTATTGCATTTCATAGATGATCAAATTTCATTGAAACCGATTGAAACGCTAGAATAGAAAAAAGGTGCTCCCCGATAATGCCAAAGAACCAAAAAAACTAAACCGAACATTTTTAAAGGGCAGAATCGTAGTTAGAGGGGGGCACAACACAAACTTCAAGAAACCAACAAAAACGAGCCAGAAAAGTAAAGCCAGGGTTCCCAGATTTGCAAAAAGCTGGTGCTCAAAAACCAAACTGAACGTCAGGTAGGGGAATTTCGCACTTTTGCACGCAATAGAATTTCGCTCAAAATATTATGAGGAAATAGCGAGGAAAAGAGCAGAAAGAGAAAGGCTGTCAAGGAGGGATTCGCCCGAGAGAGTGTTCTATTTTCCTAATTTACACTACAAAATAAATAAAAAACGGACTACAAACGTTTTTGGGTGTAATTAGGCACTGTGGTTACCCGAATGGGGGAGTTTCTTCTTTTTTTGGTGGGCAGCAGGGGACGGCTTCCGCTTCTCGTCGTCGCTACAACGGGACAGCTTTCGTCGAGGGTGACGTTAGTTGATCGTGTAGTCGGACGGCGTCGGTGAAGTTCAGGGGCCGACTGCGGTCACCATTCAGAATCTAAAATCGCAAATATAAGTGGTAAACCAATACAAACAAGGATTTGTAGCAGGGGAACTAATTCCGATCTTTTTGCCTACCATTTAATAAGATAAATGTATTTTATAGCGTTTATAGTAGCTTTTCGTTGCTAGAAAGTAATAAACACTTTTTTAAAATTCGAAAACCTTCGAATTTTTATATTTTCGGTCAGTTTTCAGAAACTTTTTAGCCAAAAGGGGGATTTTTTGCCATCTTTAAAATTTTTTATATGCTTTTATATCGAAAGAATGTGTAAAATGCTATGGAAATAGCTAATAAATTTCTATTATCAAATATTATACCTTTGTCGAGTGCAATCTGGGCTCGTAGACGACGGAATGCGTGTGGTTTGTCGTCCGGGAATTCGAGACGCTGTCCGCATTTTGGAAGGAGTCGCTGCGACTTCCGTCGAACTTCGTCGCTAAAAAACAATAATAAAAAATAGAACTTGATTCTTACGCGAACTGACAGCTTCCGCTCCACGGAAGGCTTCTTCCAGGCTAGCTTCATAAGCCGTCTTTTCGGGTGATCGCACTAAAATAAGGGAGTTTAGCTATAAAAATTTTTACGTACCACTATTCATGTCATCATAGAGATTGCAGGTGCTTCCCCCTTGTACGGCCTTCTCTTTCCGAGATGATTGTCCGAATCGCGTGTCAGCCCCTCCGTCAGCGATAGAGCCGTTCCCACACTCTCACTGTCGGCCAGCTTCAGTTTCTTCAGCTGAAATTTGAGAATATATACTTGGAAAAATACGAAAATAGGTGTTTAGGAAACTTTTCCGTCACGTGATTTTTTTGAAAACCGAGATTTTGGCATGCGAATTAGAACAAAAGGGGCAAAGCAACACTCGTCTATTCAAAAATAGTGTTTCCAAATCCCCCAAAAAATAGCCAAAAGTGCAGAATTTTTGCAGTTTCATGCGGCCTAAAATCACAATAAGTTTTACAATCAAATTCAAGCCATTTCCCAGATTTTAATCGTTAATAATAACCCTCATTCCAACGGAAAAGCAGCCGTCGCGCAATTCACACAACAACACCAAATCCCGGCCGCATTACGTGCTGTGGCCCGAAACCGAATCTCACAAATTCCAGTACGTCACAGTACTATAGCCGAAAGTAACATATATCTAGCTATCCAATAATATCTAGGCAGCTGGAGGGACAGACTCCGTTTAGAAAGCCATTTTCTAACCGATCTAATAGTACTATTTGCCATGGGGGAAAAGCGCTACACTCTTCTGACTACATGAAAAGCCACATTGCCGAGCATTATAGAGGTGCCAATATATAGATATACACAAAACACGCGCTGCCAGAGGGAGGTTTACCTCGGAGCTTTTCAGCCGTTTTTGGGAGGGTACCTAATAAATACCATAATAAAGTTGATTTCAAATCACAACCAATTTATTACAATACAAACAGAATAAATGTTAATTTCATACCCGGATAGGCCCTCTTGTGTTCGATTCCATGGTGTGCTGATCGGGCACGTACATCACGGCGTCATCATCTTCGAGGAGAAGCGCCTTCTGAAGGAGTCATAAGTTGAGGCGATTAACAATACCTTTCCCTTTCTAGCTTGTTTATTCGCACCCAACACGACAAGTCTTGCTCTGTTAGACGCATAGATCTCATATCTGAAAAAAAAATATAAGATTGGAAGCTAATAAAAAACGTACGAAGGGAATTGACTTCCACAAAGCGTCGTCTTGATGTTGACACAACAGGAAGCGGTAAAAGGGTTATATCCCTTCTGGAATTTGCCAGTCACCTAAAAAACGTATTAAAAATGATTAAACTAATATAAAAACCTGTTCATTTGTCGTGCGACCTCGAGAAACCAGGACAATGTGGAAGATCGTCAGCCCGATCACTGGAAACGCGAGCAGAAAGCTGACGAGCAGCAGGACCACGGCGCACATGTTCGGTCGCGTCAACATCTCCTCTCTATAAATTCAAAATAAACTTTATTTGACCCAAAGAACCCTCTAACCCCGACTACAAACTACAATAACCACCTAGTGAAGAATTTAGCATCAGTAGGGGTGGAGGTGGGTAGACTGTTCAATTCCTTTGTATATCCCGGCACCGTTACAGCACCCGGGCTAGAAATTACCCGGTTTTCAGGGGAAGGGGAGGGGAAAGATACTTTGACACCATTCAGAAAGAAAATTTGGAAACCAAAAATGATAAATAAAAGTGGGCGGTTTACGCAGGTGGTGGTGCTCTTTCACTTGTAAGCTAAAATAGACTACACGCTCGAAACATAAGCGCTTTAGCTTCATTATATAAATTATAATTCCATTTATAAATCTAAATTTGGGCACGCTATATCGATTTCATTAAAAACTACGAGAAATGCCATAAAAAGCTGCTATGGTGACGAGGAATAAGCTAAAAATTTGGAATTACGTCTAAAAACGATATTTTGCATCTATTATCGTTTTTTTTTGCTCTATATTGTTAATTCTTACGACTAAAACATAGAAAACCAATTAGCGTAATTTTCTAGCAATTTTACACCTTCCTAGTCATTTAATATAACTCTAGACACGTCTAAGAGCTTTTCCCTTACTAGTGAAACTACCACCTGCGCGTTGGCCCCCGTTAAAAAACTAATAAACTATCGAGGAACTAATAAACTAAAAAATCCACCGAAACAACAATGTAGACGCCACGAAAAATCGACTCACTTGACCAGTTTGGCCGCCAGAACGTAGGAGAGACACAACGAGAAGACGTGAAGCATGTGCAGCGAGAGGAACAGCAGAAAGTAGAAAAAGTAGCGGTAGTTTCGTCGGCCGACACAATTGTGTACCCATGGACAGTGATGATCGAACGCATCAATACATCTAAAAATTAATTTCCTTTTAAAAGCTGTTTTCTATTACCTGTTGCACACAGAACAATGGGAAGAGCGTGGCGGCCTATAGAACTTGCAAGTCACGCACCTAAAAAACGTTCAAAATCCAAATTAAAACAACGAACCATTTCATGCGCACTATGATCCCGTTGATTTCGACGTTCTTGTAGCGGCGATTTAAAATCGTCTAGCTGACTGTTGTCTTCAGAACTCACCGCTGAAAAAAAGGAGTGTTTTCTTTCTAAATAAAGCTTCAAACCTAGCGGCAATTTCCCGGGGTCCATGCACATGGCCATGATCAAATTAGAGACGACGAGCAGAAAGATGAGGAAGTCCGTCACACAAAAATGTGCCTCCGACCCAACCTAAATTCATCAAAATAATTTTCTAAGGGCAAAACCAACCAAACTTTGTAATGATAGCCGGCGCCAGCATATAGTAGAAACAAGCCGAGCAAATCAGGATCAGGCCCCATGCCAGTGTCGCTGGCAGCAATTGTGATATCTTCTTACACATCTAAAACAAAAGTTTTCAATGATCAAAATGCCTACCAGGGCTATTGTGTTAGTAGCAATTGCCTGGGGGGTTGAGGAGAGGCCGAGAGGCCTGATGCCTGAAAAAACGGGATTAAAAGGGTAAAACGCGAGGAGCTCAGAAAGGAAAACAAAAATAGCTGGGAAAAGAAAGATAGAAGTGAAAGCACAGCCGAAACTTGAGTGTGGGTCTAGAAGGATGTTTATTTTCGGTGCGTCACCAAAATACGACCTGGCGGAAGAGGAATGGTGTAATAAAAGTGTCTAGCTTGAAAAGAGGGGTTGATTTTCGAGATAAAATGATGACTAACATCAGAAATCCTTTAGGAGCTGAAAAATTGGTGTCACAACATTGGCGAGCTGAAAATTTTGGCAGAAAAAAGCACAATTCTGAGATTAGCGTTACTTCTTCTAACCAAACAGTTTCACAAGACCCTAATTAGCCAGAAATCAATCCTTTTGAACAACGTATAAAGACATTAACGACGTTTTAGGGTCTTAACTTTGCGGCGAGAAATTTCGGGCAGCTAAAAAGCAATCTAAATTTGAAAAAATTGGGGCTAGAGGGATGTCGGACGACAGAAAAGCGCGAAAATCTTGCGAAATTCTCTAGCTTCAATAAAATTTTCAATTCCATTTAAAAAATACAAAAAATGCAGCGTCGAGGAATATCTACAAAAGGTGAAAACTATGCGTAATTTGAAAACCATCGAAAACCTAAAAGTTCCATTACAAACAAAAAATAAGCAGCTAAAGGAACGTCTGAAAAGCGTGAAAAACATGCGACGTTAAAAACCGGCCTAAACAAAGCTTTAATATCAATTAAAAATTTAAAAAATGGGCTAAAGGAATGCGAAGGAATGCTGCTTTGAGTAAAAGACGCTAATAGGCGTGTGGGCCCCTAGGGGGGTGGCCAGGCGGGAGCTAGGGGGCTAATTTCGAGGGCGCGGCCACCCAGAAAAAAAGGTGGTATATGGGTATTCGATGAGGGGTTGGAAAAGAGGTAGAAAAGATCCTAGAAAGGGGGAGACAGTGCGTGTCTGTGGCAGGCCATTCGTAAAAAAGCGGAAAAGGGGGCCAGGGGGTGGGTTTTCAGATACAAATGGGGCCAGTTAAAAGCGGCCACCCGCGTATCGATCGCTGCTAGTGGACCGAGCCGATGGGACGGACGGACGGAAGGGGGGAGGGGGAGGAGGGCACACAGCAAGAGCACCACCACACAGCCCACCACACTATAGACCAGGATACTCTACTCATCCAACACAATCCCAATCCTCTTGCCCCTCTACCCAAACCCTCATCAACCCCAACAATCCAACCTATCCCCAATTTCCAGCCTCACGCTAGCATCTACCTAAAAATGCATAGGAAATTCTTGAGCGTCTAGGGGAGCTAGAGGGGATGAAACCCTAAAAAACTGTTCGGAAACGTCGCGCGTAAAGCCTCGAATTTGCTCAACAACTTTGTAAAATGACAAACGCTACACTAATTAGCGATTTAAGATATTAGAGGCTACTTATAGGCAAAATTATGGGCTAGAGGAAATCGCAACCCTGAAAAAACGGAAAGAGACGCGTTCGCCAGGGCAGAATTTACTAAATAACTTTGTAAAATCTAAATAGCAAACGAATAGAAGTTCTAATACATCGTAATTAGAAATTTAGGGTATCAGAGGGACGTTATAGGCAAAATTATGACCCCAGAGAAAGCAAAGCGCTGAGAATAAAGTTAGAAAAACTCGCGCGATCCGCAAAATCGTTGTATTTGGACCCTAAAGTAACTAATTTGACCTTTAAACTATACGCTGATACTTTAGAATAACAATAACGATGTTTTAACTTAAAAATTTAGCGCAAATTTGTTATTCTAGAAAGTTTACTTAGCAAATATCAGCCTGCGACATTCGCTAACGCGAAAAAAGCTCTGAAAAACCAAAAAACAACAAAACCCCCGATATATTTCTACCCGCCTACACACAAACACCAATAACAACCCGCCTAAATTGGCTATAACCCGCTAAAAGGGCGGCTCATTAGCCTTGCGGGAAGAGGAGGCGATGGACGGGCGGGCCAGCGGTATCCCCGAGAATAATCTCCCTGCAATTAAGATAGATCTAGAGGAATGCCACGCAATCGGGGTTCGGAGATGAGGCTGAAATGGGCTTTTTGGAAGGAAATGGACCCTGAAACCAAAGTTCAATGGAAAAACGTCTGTTTGGGGTCTGGAAATAGTCATAAAATGAAAGGAATTTAACTAGCGGGTAAAGTTTTAAAAGGACAGTATAGTAAAGAGCGCTTAGAACAAGCTTATAGGCCTGAAAAACCAGAATCAAGGAAACATGGTCGAAAAACGGTTGCTAAAGAAGCTCTACACTAAAATTTTTTGGGCATTTTTAAGATTCTGATCTCGGCTACTCTTTCTGGGGGTGTCGCTGTCCCCTTAGTTTGCTCAAACGGCGAATCTGGAGCTAAAATTGGGAATAGCAAGGCAAGATCGGTTGATTCATTTTAGGGCGCTGATGCATAAAAAGCAATGTTGATAGGACTCGGCCGTTCAGAGGTCAGAGAGGCGCGGCGTCACCCCCAAATGACCATACGTCACTTTGCGAGCTACTTTTGGGATGATTCTAGCTAATTTACAAGTTTTTTTTAGTAAAAAAATAATTTTCTGAAGTTTTTCGAAGTTCGGCGACGATTTTCAAGCAACCTACGCGGCTTTCCAAATTACAGTAATCCGTCACTGTTGTCGGACGGAATCTCCGAATTTACAATTTACGGTAGTCCGTAAACTGTTGTCAAACGGAATCTCCGGCATAGCTTCTCGATTTTTCACAAAAACGTGAAAATGTTGAAGTCTTCTTCTAAAATTCCTCTTTTTTTTTCTCCCAGACAATTCTCTTTGTTCGTGTAACCCAATTAGGCCCTTCCCTTGCCTTTATTCGTTTAAATGAGATCCGCCAGATTCCCCCGGGTTCCTCAATCCAGAGAACGTGCGAAATTTGTTGAGAGAATTCACAGCAAACTTTATTTAGGGGTCTAATCGTTGAAAAATAGATAGATTAGTGAATTTACAATAGCTTTCAACAGTTTTGACTAGAAAAATTGGTAATAAAGCTAGAATTGGAGATCACGAATCGTTGGGAGATCACAGGGGGTTGTTTTGAGATCACAAATTTTTTTAGAGATATGTCGAATTGTCTATTCTAGAATCGATAAATTAAGTAATGAAATTGTTTAGGCCATCATTTTGTACATAATCCAGGAAATAATTCCCATAATGATGGAGACAAAGATAATGATGTAGAAACGGCGGTTGGAGGCTTTTTCGTGGATTGAGGTGATGAGGGGTAGATGATCGGGGACCACCTAAATAGAGTTTTCAGTTTTATATTTTTATAATTGCTCTTATTACTTATAGTTTAGCTTTGTGATCCATAGTTTTTTGATACTTACCCCAGGCGCACGAACTTGATCCAATTCTGCAGATTCCAAAGACCTCTCCCACCCATCGTCAACGTGTTCTAAACTTTTTCTAGACTTTGTAGTTTGTACTTACCAATGCTAACATCAATATCCAGCATCTCCTTGATCTTTTTCTGCGAATCCTCGATAGAATCCGCCTCAAATAGCCAATCCGAGAATAGGATTGAAGAATGATAGGGTAGAGTAGTCGTAGCCGGTCTCGGCATTTGATAAACTTCCCCATTTTCGGCGATTGCCGAGATACTCACGACAAAGTGCTCCTGATCAGGTATTCCTCGTTTTTATTGGTTTTTACCTGCCCGTCTTCTACCGCTTTCTTTTGATTTCCGCTCATTAGGTCGCAGAGGAAGACTGAATTGGGTTGGAAGTTTTGATTTTCGGTTATTTTATGTTTTCTCTCACTGCTATAGCTTTTCCTAGCCTAGTTTTCCTTAGATGCTTTCATTTGCATTCATTAAATCGCATAGAAAAGCGAAATTGGGTTCTAATTTTCGATTTAGGTTATTTTTCCGTTTTCTATCACGTCTCTAACGTTTTAATTTACCATTTCCTGCCCAAAATTTGCGATATATACGCTATTTATAACAATATTTAGTTTTTAGCGTATTTTTCCAGGCATGAAGTCACCTAGGAAAGCTGTATTCCTCTTTCGTTTTTAGTTCTAGCTTCTTTTTTGAACCCTATCACGTCTATAAAGTTTTAATTTTCCACTTCTCGGCAAAAAAAAATGATTATTTGAGAATTTTTTTTAGTTTAGGTAATTTTTCAAGTCTATCACGCCCATAACCTTTAAATTTACCATTTCTCGCCCAAAAATTGCGATATATATGCTTCTTAATAGCGATAAAGGCGTCATCCACCTTGCTTTTTATCGGGATAGCGGCTCGAATCTAAAATTGATTTCCTTGGGGAGTATAGAGATGGAAGGGCAGTGTCGCACCTCCACGTCAAACACATAGTCATGCCAATTAGATGCCGATTCGGGAGTGAGTGTTGTCTCGCAGTGGTCGTCACCTAGGGGGGAGAGCAGTAGACATTGTAATTGGTTAAGAATTGTATAGTCGCTCTGGGAATTGTATAGTTGTTGATTTTGAACTTGATGCGCTAGGTTTTAGCTACACTATCGCTTGAAGTTTGTGATTTCGAGACTGTATTTAGGCTACTTTTGTACAGAATTTCGCGCTGATTCCGGGTATGTTGTTACTTTTTTTTGTAAATTTGCTGTTTTTAAAAAGTTACTAGCAGTTTAGGCTTGTTGATTTTGACTTTGTCGCGCTGTTTTTTCACTAAAAATCGGTGTTTTCTCGCTTGTAATTTGTATTTTTCAGTTAGAACCACGTATATTTAGTACAGATTTTTACGCTGATTTCGGAAGCTGCTTTCAGTTTTGCAGATTTTCTAGTTTTAAAAGTTATGGGGGTTTGGGTCCAGGCGCCAGTATTGAGCTGAAAAATCGAAATTTCGCGTTTGTAATTTGCGCTTCGTGACCATAACGAGCCTATTTTGTACAGAATTTTATTCCTATTTCGAAACTGTTTTCAATTTTGTTAGAACACGTATTTTTGAAAGACTACAAGAATTTTAGTTTCAAAATTTGAAAAATTTTGGATTTTTTTGATAATAAACTCCTTGTAACTTTTCTAAAATCGCATTTTCCTCTTAAATTTAATACACCTTCGGAATCAGCTTGAAATTCTGAGCATAACGCGTAGTTTGATTCGTCCTCCCGGACTCTCGGATAATAGCCAGTTGCAATGATCGGCTTAGCTAACGGCTACCCAACTTACGCTCCTATTTACGCTCAGATTTCCATTAGATTCCTGTTGACGATGCAGTAACGATACCGTACCTCACATTCCGACTCTCGATAACCAGCGCAATTTCAAACGACGTCTCTTATTCTTCACCAAATCCGTGTTCAAACCATCAACACCCTCTTCCTTATCAAGCTCCCGTTTTGTCTTCGGTTGAATCAGATTGCGATGTTTTGAAAATGGCAGCCTTAATACGCTTAATTTTTCTGGATTGCATAGAACTTTGAGTTTCAGAACAAGTAAGATTATGCCCAAGGCACGAGCCACAGCGCACGCTCAACGCATATACACAGCTCCTGCAATTTGGCTAGACGCGGGTTAGAGGACGGGCGCGCTGGTGTGTCGCGGGCGCGGCTAGATGCTGGGGCACCTGTGGCCGTTCCTTGTTCTGAACATTTAAGGTACCATATGGAGAAGTATTTGGGGGGATATTTTGATAACTTTTCGATCAGCGCAACTCAAATTGGGTACCAATCAAATCAGCACCCGATGACCTTACTTCCACACCAGCACCCCCAATATACAATTCCGTTGTGCACCCCTTTACACGCCCCCCGATCGTCCACCCATTTTCCATCGATCCGCTCGGGTGCCGTCCGTGCTCCCTCTTCTCCCTCCTGAATCGGCCATTTCCAACTTGTTTCGCATTTCACTTGCCCTCTTCTATACGGCCCGCCGTCTCTCTCTCTCTCTCTCTCTCTCTCTCTCTCTCTCTCTTTCTCGCCAAGGTCAACACAATACCACCCGCAAAATTTCCCACCCCTTTTCGTGCTCGAATACCATGTCGAAGGCCACAGTTCGCAACCTCCAGCAATTTCTCTCGCCTCTCTGTCTCCACTGTCTCTATATCTCTCATCCTCCCCAGGTGCTTGGTTTCTGCTCTCTCAGTCTCCCTGGCTTCTGCTCCCTGGCCTCTCAGAAATAATGGAACCATGAATTTCCACCCATATTCTCTCACTCATTGCCATTTATTGAATCTTGAATTTCGGGTGTTGGGAGCTGCTTGGAACCAATATTGGTTTTGCCCTGATCTCTCTCTATGGCTCCTCTCGCCGACAAAACGACCCTTTTAGCTATCCTTAACAGCTCGAACCAACGAAGCGGAGGCTGATCACCAAAAAGCTGCTTTTATTATTGCACAAGTTGGCGCTTGAACCCTGAAACCCCTCTATTTCCGTCCCACCCTTTGCAACCCTTTCCTACTGTCGATGTCGATAGTACTGCTGGTACGTACTAGCAATCTCAAGTACGGTGCTTTAAAAGGACTGGTCAAGGCATTCCTATGGATATTAGTATGGATTCGATCGATTTCACATGGGTACTTGGACAACCCGCCTACAAATAAATAGAAGGCTGCTTGTAGCCTGGAGATAAGTCTATGCTTAAGCCTAATCCTAACCTAGTTCTAAGCCCAAGGCTTATAGCTCAAGACCAAGTTTTTATGTTGCAATCCCAGTCCTAAGTGCTCAAGCCTAAACCCAAGCTTAACCTTAGGCCCAAGTTAAGCCGGTGGCTCAATTTTAAAGCTAAGCCAAAGCCGAAGCCTAAGCCCAGATCCGATTCCAGAACCAAGGACACACGCAATTTCTAATCGAGAGTCGGGATTTTTCATGCTTTTCGTTTCCCTAGCACCCATCCCAACGGCCCCTATCTCTGGCGCCTTTAGTGCTGGATTTATCGAGGGTGCGAACAAAGGGGGTCAAAACTGTTGCTCTGCCTTTAGCCACAGCTTTCGATGCCTTTAGATGCACTTTTCGAGCTCTTTCCCCCCATCGACCCCCTCCTCCCAACTCCGCACAAAGACACCCTTTTCTCACGGCCAACCCCTGCCCACCTTTCCACATGTTTTTTGCGAGTTGTGGGTAGCGCGGGAAAGTGGTGCACACTAGGGTTACGTTCATTTCGTTGATTTTTGACGGGCCGGGTGCGGTTTTTCGGGTTTAGTTTGCCGCAGGAATTTTTGAGTTGAACAATCTTTCCTTTCGCTGTTTTTGTCGCGAACAACACGGTGATTTAAAACAGCAGCAAATGAACGCCACCGCCATACAGCTTCGATTAGACGTCCTTATTTGTTTTGCCGAAAAGTCCGTTTATGCTACTTCCGCTTACGTCGAGCCTGACTTGCGATACCTTTAGCCACATTGCGACATTTTTTTAGATTCGCAACCAAATAAACGGAAACGAACATTTTTCGCAACAAAAATAAACTGTCGATACTCGTAGGGAATGAACTTTCTATTTTTTTTATTTCCATTCATATTTTTGATGCCCGAGCACA
This sequence comes from Mesorhabditis spiculigera, assembly GCA_958295435.1. Classification (NCBI taxonomy): domain Eukaryota; kingdom Metazoa; phylum Nematoda; class Chromadorea; order Rhabditida; family Rhabditidae; genus Mesorhabditis; species Mesorhabditis spiculigera. Next base: position 64,939 of record CATQJA010000422.1, read on the forward strand.
CGAATTTGACTGCTTGTCTCCGTGGGGCTTCATAGTTTTAGCTGGCTACAAGTGCAAGTTTACAATGAGATGCTTTTCTAGTGAAAATTCAGTTTCCGTACGCAATTTTCCCTAACTCCAAATTTTTTTTAATCTATGAAACGATCTGAGCTCGGCCTCTATCTGGCTCCGGGAATATTCCGGGAACGCCTCATTATCATTCCCGGAATCTCCCTGAATCTCCCTGAACTAATTCCGGAATGATTCCGGGGAAACGATTCCCGGAATGCGTTTTCATCTATTTTCGAATCCTGAACAGATTCCCGGAATGCTATTCCGGTAACCCATTCCGGAATCAATTCCCGGAATGATTTTCATCTATTCCGAATTTAGGTCAATTCCCTAATCTACCTGGAATAATTTTGTTAGGGCAGTTAGCCTACCCGACCAAAAGGTCAAGTAACCATTCCGGGAATCTAGGTGAAACACCACCAAAATCTCTGAAATTTTCACAGTAGCTTAAAAGGGGCCTTCATTAGCTAATATACAAAGTTTCAAATTAACCGGGTAGTTCCCAGCGAAGTTACGGAGAATTTTCGTAGTTAAAAACTGAAACCTTTATTTACTGGCAGAAATGCTATTGAATACCTCTTCATACAAATACTGGAATTTTTCGCTTTTAACAACTACATTTTTTAATTCGAGGAATTGCCAAGCGTTTGAATGCCGGAATGTGCTGAGATTCCCGGAATAGATGAAAACTATTCTGGGAATGCATTCCGGGAATCGTAGCATAAATATTCCCTGAATCAATTTCATCTAATTCCGGGAATCCATTGCAGGTAACCGTTCCCGGAATAGGACTCCCGGAATAGAGATGAAAATGATTCCGGGAATGTTTTTCCCGATTCGGGAATGATTCCCTGAAATTATTCTCGGAATAGGTTCCCTGAATGATTCCCGCAATAGATA
>CATQJA010000423.1:0-46956 GCA_958295435.1 Mesorhabditis spiculigera
AATTTTCAAACCTCACATTTTTGAATCTTGAATTGCCGTTTTTCAGGAGCACCAACTGTATCGATTCGAGCGCAACATCTTCCTCGACTGCACCACGAATCCCTTCTACAAAATGCACAGCTGAGACAAGGAAAAACTTGCCGCTAAGGTGGAGAAGGTGGAAGGCCGATGATGTCGACTGGTACGGCACGCCTTCCAAAATGGATTATAAAATTGGGTGCATTTCAACAAAACAAAATGGTTTGAAAAAATGAAAATAGGTAGGAGTTTATTTGTTTTCTTTCCACAGCCAAGGGTCTCAAAGTTTTTGGTATTTTCGCTTATTTTGTCGGGATTTTTGCAACGCCATCTATAGAGCGTCGAAAAATATACTAAGAGTTTTAATTTGAGCCACACAATGTAAAATAAAAAAGTTATAACCAAAAAACTTCCGGCTGTGGGGTAGCAAACTGCAGCCTAGAAAATGCTCTAGGCAAAAAGCTACCAGCAGCATGTCTGAACGTCATCAGAATCTCTGCCTGACATCGAGGTCGATCTCGCAAAGTTCGAGAAAACGATCCTCCGGGCACCGACCGCGGATGCTTCCAGTGCGCTGATGGCCTCCGCCTACATCCGCGTCACCGTATTGACGTAGCTGCTGTCGTTGTATGGCTATTGCAAATTTTTGTGGACATAGTGACAGATATGTCTTTTCTGACATCTTAAAGACGCCATTCAATAGAGCATCGAAAAATATACTAACAGTTTTAATTTTAGTTCCAAATAAGGTAACATAAAAATCGTCGAAAAACAAGTATCAAAACTGGTTTCCATAGAGGACCAAGAATGATAGGAAGTTTTCGACTTTTTCGACATTTTTGAAAATCTCTTTAGTGCCATCTCAACAGAGCGTCGAAATTTGCTCAACGAGCCAGGTTTGTAGTAAACGAACTGAAAACTGCGGCCGAAACAGAGACTACGCCAGAAAAGCGATTCGACGATTCCGGACGAAAGGGCATAGCACGGGGATAAGAAAAAGCTTCGCCCGCAGCAAGGCACAGCCACCCTCATTGCAGGCGGCATCATTTTCATCATCATGGCGGTCCGCTTCGGGAAGCGGTACTGGTCGCCAGGCAGGTTTTTGCGGTACACATCACAGAAATAATCCAGTTAAACATGCCGGCAGCACCACAATTGAACCTTTCTAGAAGGCTAGGCTGACGATCGCCGTGTAATAATGGCACTTCAAAGGGAACGGCGCCTTCGATCGCGATCGGCTGGAGCAGGATGGGCTGATCCCCTTGTCGGTTTCGTAATTACTATAACGTTCTCGTGGTGTCCAAAAAAATTGTTCCGGACTTTGGGCTCGAAATAACTTTTGATAGAAGAATATTTCACCATGCGTTACCATGCCAGAATGCTTAAAAGTGTCTGGAACCTGATTTTGATCAAGTTGATTTTTTCGATTTTTGAGTACGCAACTGTACTATTGACGCTGGTTACGACCGAAAATTGTGCGTTCTTGAACGGGTGGTGGAAAATTCTGATTTTGGCCTAAAAATAGCTGACATTTGTAGAAAAATAATCAGCAAAACTTTCGAATTTTTGAAGCTCTTGTTCTTCTTTTTACAAGCAAAACAAATTTCACTATTTTACAGCTTTTTGCCTTTTAATTCGCAACTCGCTTCAAATACGCTGCCCATGGCTGACCTTTTGCAGATGGTGTCTCCAAGTGATAATCTTTAGCCCAACACGAAATTTTACCTGATTCTATGGTATTTTAATATTGCTCGCTAAAACGTGCCCCAGAGGGATACTGTAGTTTTCGTTTTTCGCGTTTTTCTTTTTATTGTAAGCTGCGATTTCGCTGAAAATTTTACCATCGGTAAACACCAGTAAGGGGCAGCCATGGGCAAAATATCGCAAAGTTCTAGCCACACACCTTCCCAAAATATACAAAAAAGCTGATTTTTTAATTTAGCCACGGACAATTTCTAAATATTTTAATGAATCGGTCCGAAAACTACTATTGTTTGTTTTCCTGAAAGATCGAAACGTTTCTATGGTGATAAGAACGAGAAAACGGCGTTTTTCTGTTTTCTACAGTAACCCGCCTGGAGCGCGTTTTAGCATGCCAAGACAAAATTCCATAAAGTGACGGTTTTTCGATTCGAGACTGTTCTCTGGGTGAATGTAAAAGCACCTACAAAAAATTACTTGATTCCTGTGGCAAATGACAAAGTTATGAAGGAGAGAGGAAAATCCCCCTCGTGCCCCGATTTTGGACTCGACGCCCTGGCTCGAAAATCGAATTTTTGAAAATAAAAAAGGCACCGGGGTTTGGTGGATACAATTAAAGCACGCATCGAACTGTGTATGAGAGCCAAGTTCTGGAATGATCTGGCTGAAGTTAATGGTTCATTTTGATTTCAAACCCGAAAATAACTTTTTTTGAAAAGCCGACTCTGGGGAGCTCTTCTAAATTCGTTTGCCATGAAAAGGTTTTGTATTTGCATGGGTTCTAGTTGATTACCCAAGCTTCATCTATGCCAGAAAAATCGGGGCTAGTAAAGCCTCGAGAATTTTTTTACGTCGCCTCGCATTCGGGTATATTTGGACTTTTCATGAATTTCTTTTGAGAGATCGTATGGCCCAATAAATTTGTAAATATAATTTTAGAATGCGCCCATTAAGTAGCATTAAATAAAATTATGACAATAAGTCTAGCCGCGCAATTAAATTTTATCGACTGGCGCAAAGGTCTGCGAAATAGCACGAACCAACCGTTTTGGAGGCGCTAAAAGGCAGCCTTCCAAAGGGGTACAGTAGCTAGAAATTGTCTACGTGATAGTTAGACTCCAGTCCTACACAACCAAGCCAAGAAAACACCTAGGTTCTATTCGGAACTTTAGGAATATTTTTTCAAAGTTCGATTTTGTCACCTCGAAAAAACGGTGACCAGGGGGTCGTTTAAAAACTCGAAAAATCACCGATCTCAAAAAATTCTTTAATATGTTTATGTGATAGTATAGAGTCTGTCGGCAATCCACAACGACTTAGTTTGTGATTTTCGCCATGGGTTTTTTAATACTCGAAATTTACGAAATTTCTCCATAATAAACTTCAGTCCGCTATAACTTTTCAACCAGACCTTAGAAAAATCTTAAATTTTGCATGTATCTATCTAATGCCTACAAGAATTTACACAGCAAAAATTAGAAACCGCCCGCCACAGGCCGCTGAGAAAAATACAAATTAAACTTCCCCGAACGCACAGTTTTCGGGTGTCATTTGTATTGATACGTCGCCAAAAATCAAAAAAATCAAGTTGATCTAAATCGGAGTTCCAGACACTTTTAAGCATTCTGGCATGGTAACGCATGGTGAAATATTCTTCTATCAAAAGTTATTCGAGCCCAAAGTCCGGAACAATTTTTTTGGACACCCTGTAGCTCCAGCCAAATGGAGACGCCAATCTGGGAGCTGCGAGCGTCGATTGACTACAGGTTTGTTGTCAAAATTGTTAAAAATGTTGGGAGAAATCGACTACGATTGATCGTTGAGCAAAAAATTCCGAACCGAAGACACCGGCAAACACAGGCTATAATTTTAGTGTAAAGCCGGAAGATGGGTTTTAAAGCTGTTTTCTAGGTAACCTTTTATGGAAATTTTTTCCTCTACAGTAATATAAGGTATTTTTGAGGGCTAGGTATTGTTGAAAATTTTCTGCTCTATCGAATGAAACAAGACAATTGCGTTTCCTTAAGCCGTATTAGCTAAAATTATCGAAATATCAAAATACTATTCCTTTTCAGCCGAGCCCTGATTTCGCGCTACAACCCGATCTCCAATCTGCCGTACGCGCCAAGGTATTGTATTTCCTAAATACCTTTATAGCCTCTGATTTGGTTTAGCTTTGACAGCAGCACATCAGAAGCCAGTACACTCTATATGGAACCAGTCGACGAAACCGTCTATTCCACCCCGCTCACCTCCAGAAAACCGCCATTATTTTCCATTACGCAGTCGCGATTATAATGTCTTAAAATTTGTGGCTTCTTGCCATGCATTTGAAAAAATATTACTTTTTAAAGTAAAGTTCATCATCTAAAATTATTTTTGATTAGTCTAGCTCTAGAAAAGATCTCAGATAATTTTAGATAGATATTTTTGCGGTTGGCAAAATTGCCGATTTTTGCCCCAGTCTTTCCTGTCGTCTGTTTTCTTCTTCCCGATTCGCTTCTGCTCAATTCACAATTTGTATTTTATGGCTTGGATTTTAGTTTATTGCATTTTTTATTGAGATAAACCGTGATTGCTCAAATGGAATATGGTACTCCTGAAAAAACCAACAAAATCAAAAAATTAGAGAAAAAAGATATGTTTCTGAAATTTATGCCGCAGGGTCGACACGCGACGCGGCTGCATCAATAAGAAAATCCCCAGCCGACACCCGCGACACGCAACACGGCACGCTGCGCGACATGCAGCTTGACACGCAGCGAGACTTGTAACGCGGCAAGCCGTAGCTGCAGGATCGATAAGAAACCTAAGCTACCCAAATCCATGGCCGTGCCTTGCCCGTCCCTTTAAACCATATGAAATGGCAGCTAGGGAATTTAAAACTGGCAACATTTAGAATGACTGTTCTTGTACAAGCGTTTGATGAGTAAGTGAAGGCGTAAAGCCATGTTTGTTGACAATGACTGACTGGCCAAATGCCCTCCTCCCACCTTGCCTCCCCTTATCATCCCCCAAAAAAACGCGTTTCCAGCCAAAAGGCTTTTTCATTCCGATGGCCAGCTCAGTCGAGTAAAGTTTTTTGGAAATATTATCGTGTATTTCAACGATGTCCCTCGCTGTTTGTCTGTCTCTCTCGCTGTCTCACTACCGTCATCTCTCCCCCCTTCGCTGTCTTTCGTTACCCAAAATTTCTGGCTCGTCTGTCCCTTTAATTAATTAAGTTTACAATTTAAACCCAACTTTTACAAGCCACCCCACTTTTCGCTTGTAAATATGTCGGCATATACAGGGTGTCCCAATAAAAAAGGTCACGCTGGCATTTTGTCATTTCAAATCCGATCGACTTGAAATTTGGAACAGAGCTGCGGAAGGGAATTTAAAATGTTCACAGGAACTTTCAGCCCGAACGGTACAGTAGTTTTCGAATTATAGCAAAAATAAACTTTATTTTACGTTTTTAACCTGGATTTCGCCGGAATTGAGCCTTGGTATGTATGGCAGAAATGAAGCGCCGACCCTTTTTTACCCCAGAAAATTTTTTGTTTCGTAAAATTCGTCTTGGAAATAGGTTTTTTAATTGATTTTAACAACGTGTTATCATCCCCGATGTTAAGAAGAATGAGGGATTTAGGGCCGAAATTGATGGTAATTTATGCAAAGTCCAAAAAGATAGCCGAATACATCAAGCGAAAATGTTGGAAAAACAGTAATTTTGTTATAACTCGAAAACTACTGTACCGATCGGGCTGAAAGTTTCTGTGAACATTTTAAATTCCCTTTCGCAGCTCTGTTCCAAATTTCAGGTCGAACAGATTTGAAATGGCGAAATGCCAGCGTGACCTTTTTTATTGGGACACCCTGTAGGCCCCCATACCCTTTCTGACTCACAATGAAGCGCTATTTGGGGGGTTGAGGGAAAGGGGGGGGGGGGATGGCCCATGCCCGATAGATAGCGAATAAAATCGACGAATGGGAATAAGAATGGCGCGGAAAGGAAAAAGAAAAGGACCATGCCGTCGAGGGTCATATTCCGGGTATCCACTCAAGACGAGATCGAGCCGTACGATTTGCATCTGAGAATTAGTCCTCAAATTTGCTAGCTTGCCTCGGGATAGCCTCCATTCGTTCCACATGAATCCTAGTTTTCAAAAATTCCTACATGATCTCTGCTAGCCTGCCTGTCCCCGATTGAAAATATTTGTTAGCGAACATCGGGGCCATAAAACATGGCCTTCCATTCGAAATTCACCCCCTAATCCGCAAAAGTGGCCGGCTAATCCCTTCTTGGACCCGTTTATCCATCGTGATTCTATATACGGAAATCCCCCTCTCAACGGGGTTTCACTATTTGTTGGCACTATTCCAAATTCATCCACATCGATTTGACTTGCCTTTTTTGGGGGGCTATCGATTCTGATGGCTCACCCAGCTTTTTGACGGCTTCTCCCTGCCCTTCTCTTCCCCTTGGTCTTTGCGATAAACTGGGGGCGGTGGCTGAATCACACCCGAAAAGATAGCCATTTCCGGTATTTCAGAAGCCGTTTCGCACCCAAAAAATTATGTAATTTTTGACACTTTCGAAATTGTTGGGGGTTTTGGACATCGACTTTCCCTGATAATTTTTGCTAGTTGCCGATTCTGATCGGCAAATGGCATTTTATCTGATATAATGCCAAATTCTAGTTTGATCTAAATTTAGAATTTTTTAAGAGCTTGTAATTGGGAATGATTTTTCATTTTTTTGAGAAATTTCCTCAAAGCTCATTGCTAATGCGCAATCCGGACATAACTCATTCAATAACGCATAAAATTCTGCCCAACATAGTTTTTTCAAAAAGTGGAAAATCAGTACGATATTGCAAAACAACGAGTTTCATGCAAAACTTTGGATCGTATATTAAGTGGGTTTGAGGGAGACGGTAGCTTTTTCTGCATTTTTCAGGGCAGGCCACGGCTCAGAATTTTTTGCTCTATCTACCGGACCAGAAAAACTCTGCTCTGGCTGAATGCCCTCCTTCAGAATCACTGTCAAATTCCGGCACGCTCCGCCGTAAACAACGCCCCTCCTTTCGCTGCAAGCCCGCTCTGGCGATAAGTTTTGTTTGTTTGCGGGGTGTCCATCTATTCTATGGCTTATCTCCTGGACGCAACTTCAAAACGCAAACCTTTTATTCCACAAGCCATCCCCTTAGCTTTCGATTTATGCACTCATTTTCGAGTCGAAATATGAAATTCCGAAAATTACATGGTGCGTCGAGGACATCCGATTTCATTGAAATTTTGTACCGTCAATAGCAGAAACTATAGACTACTTACTTTCAAATTTTCACCCCGAATTCTTGTAAAATAAAGTTAGCGGAAAATTAGCATTTTTAGCTTCCAAAAAAATTTTATTTTTGCTTGAACTTTTTTAATTCAGATGTTTTCGAGCTACATTTGTGAGAGTTGATGGTTTTTAATTGTCTAAACCACTTGTAAAAAATTCAAACCAATTGAAATTGAAATGGCCGTGCTGTTAGGGATTTTCCCAAGACGTAACATGTCGTTTTGAAGCTCCTACATAACCACCTTACTCCCTTCATTTTCCTGGTTTTTGTGTGCTTAGGAATCACCTTTTTAGCCGTCTTTCGGCTCCAATGCATAATCATAATCGATGGGTTCTATTACTCGTCTTCTCGACCGTGTTCATCTCCACCCTCTCCCAACGGCTCTTCCTCAACCAGCCTCACTCCTATGCAGCGTTTACCAATGACAGGCTTGTAATTGGAGGTAAGAGGCTGCAAATTCCAATCTATTGCCCAAAAAGCAGTAAATTGCGTCACGGGTGGGGATCGAACTCGGGTCGCTTGCCTGATAGGCTAACACACTAACATTTAGCCATTGGATTCAAAGGCCAATATTTAATAAAATTGTATAGTTTTGAGATATCAAGTTGCGTAATGTATATACTAACCGTTAATTTAGAATCTGAAGAAATCCTGGCTGCCGTCAAAGTCCGGCCCCAATCCTTTACGGGTACCATTTTCTCGATGGATGGATATCATGGAAATGCGACCATATTTAAGGTATGATCTTCTAGGCATTTGAGGGTGTGAGTAAGGCATAAACATCGATGTTTTTGGCTATAAGTTTCTATGGATTTTGATGCGATACGCGATTCACAGCGCGATACGGCGCGCGCAACCCGATACGTATGCAAAATCGATTGAAATCCATAGCCTTTCCTTTCCCATCCCTTTAATCGATCAAGCATCCTTTTTAAAACGTCTTTTTAGCTACGAGTCGCGTTATACAAAGAATTCCTGCAAGTTGACCTCTACGATGAGAAGGGGGAGGACGCCCTGAAGAAGCCCTTCTCGCAGACGCTGATCAGTCAGAATTCAATGCCATCGAGAATTTGTTTTTTTTTCAGACGCTTCCGTTGAGCATCAACTAAATGTGAAGCTGAACAACAAGATGGGAAATCTTGTATATCGAGTCGATTCGAGGGGTGAAGTCAGCAGCGAGATCTCGACCAAGATTCCGATGGAGGGAGCCAAAATCAGATTGGTGCTTGGGGCTCAAGGTACGGTTTTAACGGCACTGTGAAGTCACGGAATCTAATATTGTAGACTCTCCTTCAATCACCGGATGCTTCGAAGTTGTCGCGATATCAACGGAAAATGGCGAGAAACAGGAATTGCGGAAAGTAACGGAAAAAGACGTATCGGAGTGTGGAGCTGAAGGGAATTGTGCGACTATGGACTGTGGACACGTGAGCTTAGAAAAATTAATTAAGTTTTTGGAGTCTGACGTACGAAACAGTTCTAACCCTAAAAACACTAAAAAATTTGCTACTTTTTCTATAACTTTTTCATTTCAAGATTCTGTTTTGAAAATTTTTATGGGTATCATTTTAACTGCTCCGCATAAAAATGCTAAAAATTTCAAGGAAATCGGATGTAAACTGGAAAAGTTATGAAGGGATTTGTCTTGCAGTGCATGTAGCATAATTCCAAAATTTCAGGGCAATTGCCTGCAGCTCGAAGTGCCGACATGTGATTGCTACGGGACGGAGAAATCGGGGCCGAACTGTAGGGACGGTAAGATTTACATTAAGACGACCAAATGACGAAATGACCAAATGACCAAATGACGCGGTAGGGAGTGCAAATTCGCACTTTCTTTCTCACTCTCTCGTTCTCTCCCTCTCTGTTACTCGCTCTCTCTCTCTCTCGCTCTATCGCTTGTTCTCTCTCGCTCACTCTCTCTTTCTCTCTCTCTCTCTCTCTCACTTTCTCTCTCACTCTCTCACTCTCTCTCTCTCTCTCTCGATCCCTTTCAATCCACAATTTCAGAAGCCCGTTCAGTCTTCGTAGATGCCGAAAACGACAAGGGTGTATGGTACGTCCCCCTCAAGGAAGACCGACACCCAAAAAGGATCTCCATGCAGTTCAGGGTACTGTATCTAGCTCACGCTGTAGCAAACTAATTCCAGACTGCAACAAACAACGACCAACAGAGCGTGGTGCTGTCAGCGAATATATCGCAGCCGGCGCCCCTTCGTGTATTTATCAATGCCCAGGAGGGAACATTTTTGTTGCTCGCACTGCCGCCAATTCACTTTCAACTGGATCAGGGGCTACAGTGGGATTACGGCATTTAAAACAATAAGCACATTTTAGGGTTCATAAACTACTGCTGACGATGGACTACGAGACGAAACGGTTTGAGCTTTTTATCGACGATGAATCTGTCGTGATGGTTGGGTGGAAAGAAGGGGAAATGGTCGAGTATACGGTAGGTGGTGAAAGAGAGAGAGAGAGAGAGAGATAATTTGATACTGTGAGAGAGTGATACCTTTAAAGGTACACTAAAATCTTGTGCAAAAATTAGGTACGTGATCGGGTATTCGGGCTCTTGGCCGCAGCAAGCCCCGACCCTTCTTATCCCCCTCCCCTCTCCCCTCTCCCGTCTGTCCCATGGCCTAGTGGTCCAAAGCGCTTGCCCCAGGCGAGTGGTCCGGGTTCGGTTTTGCTCCGCGGCGAGCCCCTACCGTAACCCTGTTTGCTATCCCGCGGACGGTTACCGGCCGGTAACCAAACCAACGAGACGTTAGTGTACCTTTAAGAGCCCCTTTTCAGCAAATCGTCTTCGGTCAATCCGCGCATAAAGATGGAGAACGAGATCTCGGGTTCACCGGCTGTTTGCATGGAGTCTACGTCGACCATATGGATATTTTGGAGAAGCTCCACTTTTTGGACCCGAGGGTATCAGTCAACCTATTTTTTTTTAACTTAACCGGTTATGACCTGAAAATCCTGACAGCCCAAAACCCGTAGCATAACCATGCCTTGAACGTCCCTTTAAAATAAATCTTTAGGTGGCAAGCGACAAACAATTAGCCTCCTGTGAATCGAAGGGGCCGTTTTTGCAAAACGTAAGGAACCGTATCGTTCCGGAATTGAACTCTTTACTCTAGTTGGAGAGCGTCGCAAAGGTAGCAAACATGGAGGTGCGCAAAACCACGGAGGCATTTGTCGAGTACAAGGAAAAACCGGCGAGTGCTGATGTGTTCCCGGTTCCGGCCAAGGAGAGGAGTGGGTTTCCGGCTTCCACACCCCTTTAAAGTGTTTTAGAACTGCCAAAACTTTCTGAATGCGAGAAGGCTGATGAGACGCAGTGCAGACATGGGGCAAAATGTGTGAAGGACAAGGGAGTGCCGCGTTGTCAATGCACTAATGATTACACCGGGGAATTTTGCCAATTTTGTGAGTTTTTGGAGGGTCAGGCTAAAGCCGGTGTGACACGTAATTGCAATCCCGATTTTAGCCGTTCTCCCTCGTACTTGCGCCGAGGCGGCAAAACTCGGCCTCCCGAAGGGCGCGACGAAACTCGACCTGGACGGCAGTGGTCCATTGGAGCGTGTCGTTGCTGATTGTGAGAATGGTAGATTGACAATTTACGCGTTAATGGATGAAATTCCAGGAAAAACGACCGTAATCCACGATATGCCAGAGTTGACGTCTATCCGGGACAGCGCCTTCCAAACACACTCGCTTTTTGTGTTATCCTACAGGTGGGTTTGGAAAAAAGCCGAGGTTATTGATGATTTTCTAAAAGTTCGTTGCTAGATTGTTCTATGGAAAATTACTGGGTGATTCGCCAAAGAGTCGCTGCTAGTTTCCTATTTTGAAACAAGAAGTTTCCTAAACATCCTCGTAAATTTTTTTCTATCTGGATTGACCTCTGCATTAATTCCTCAAAGACCAGGGTTGAAAAACCGCTTCGCGGCTTTTCAACCCTGGCCCCGTCCAGGACCTGTGAAAGTTCTTAATTTGCATGTTTCTTCCTGAATTCTAGCAAGAAAAAAGTGAAAAACGGCTCCTCTGTCCCTTTATATAGGCTCTTGCTACTTCCGGCGCATGCTAATTTCCCCTAACAAACAGGGTTTTACAAAAACCTATTTTTAATAGCGAAAACCGCAATTTTTCAAAATTTTTATGTGTGTGCAGTCGATTCCGGACCATTCTAAACCTATTGTCGTTTCTTCCCTATCCAAAAACCCTTCCCCCGAGGCTGTAGGAGCGGAACATCCAAACGGAAGTGCATGCAAATATACACACACACACACACAGACACTATTTTTTTATATATTCCTCAAAGATCTCTGCTAAACCGCTACATTTCGCATTTGGTTGCCAGGTGGATTTTCAAAAAAATCGCTGCTAGTTTGCCTCTAAAAAAATACGTCTTATCCTAAGGAATCCTTGCTGGTTTGCCCTATCGAGACAGCATTAGACCCATTCCGAAAGGACCGCTGCTATGCTTAGGCTTAGAACTTTAGGCTTAGGCTTAGGCTTAGGCTTAGGTTTAGGTTTAAGTTTAGGCTTAGGCTTAGGTTTAGGCTTAGGCTTAAGCTTAGGCTTAGGCTTAGGCTTAGGCTTAGGCTTAGGCTTAGGCTTAGACTTAGGTTTAGGTTTAGGTTTAGGCTTAGGCTTAGGCTTAGGATGCTTAGGCTTAGGCTTAGGCTTAGGCTTAGGCTTAGGCTTAGGCTTAGGGCTTAGGCTTAGGCTTAGGGTTTAGGCTTAGGCTTGTTAAAACTTTATTGCTAAACAATCTCTGTTAGCTTGATTCAAGAATATATTAGAGAAAGATTCCCTGCTAGCCTCCCCCAACCTCACCCCAATTTCCAGGGACTTCTCCGGTCAAAAACTCTCCGCCCTAATCGGCCAATCCGAAAAATGCGAACAACGTGCCCGCTATGAATGCAATGGAGCTCCATTCAAGTTAGTACCACTTATTTTCGATTTAATTTTTTATTGCAGTTTTGCCCAAAATCACACGTGGTTCTATGCAGCGGCAGATGCAAACAAAACTATTCAACACTTCGGCGCGACGAATGATTTCCAGTGCGCCTGTGCGGCTAGCGGAAGTTGTATTGGATCTGGTGAGTTCTTTCGAGTTTTCAAGAAAAGAAAAGGAATGGCTATGGATTTTGTTGGTTGTTAATCGGGTTGGACGTGGACAGCGGCTTTTTTTAATTTTTTAGTAGCAAGCTAATTATGGCAATTGAGAAAAATGCAAGCAAAAAAGATGACCTTTGTCACTCAGCGGACTCAAAATTACCGTATACCTATGGGAAATTTTTAGGCGCGTGCAATTGCGATTCCCCGCAGCCGACCGCTGATGAGGGTGTCTTCACCAATAAGAATGCCGGTAATTTTTCTGTTTGCAGTAGATAAAAACAAGCGAAATATTGGACTGTACCATCTAGCCCCAGGATACGGTATCATTTCCACCCTTTAGGTATCACCAAAGTTATTGCGCTACACCGTCGCTTCGACATCGACGGCCGCCTATCTCTCTCGCCACTCACCTGCCAGGGATACGGTATTTGAACCATCTGTTTTGTACCTGAGTCAACAATCAGCCGGTGCAACTGCCGTTCGTCTCCAGAAGACGGGCTCGATCCCAACGGCCAAATGGGATGGATCGCATCTCTCATTCCAGTTCAGGACTGCTGACGGTAATCTTAAAACCTCTGCCTGTTAATCGGTTTAAATTATTTAGAAAGTGCCCTGCTGGCCAGTATTCAAGCAGAACCGAGGAATCGAGCTGAGATTAAGCTGGAAAATGGTGATTTTTTAGCTTATTGTTAGCCTTTTAGAGCCAGAAAATGGTGTCAAAACGCGGGAGCGTTACTTAGCGCGGCGTTGGGAAGACCCATTATCTAGCCATAGTCAGCAATATTCACATCCCTTCCTTGCCGGTCCCTTTAAAGGGCTGCCGACGGCATGTGTCGATCCCCCCTCATCAACAAATTGACAAGTAGCCAACAGGGGATAGAACGCGTCCACGGCAGAGGCGCAGAGACATTTTCTTTTCCGCGCGTAACCGATTGACTATGCCGTCGGCATCCCTTTAAAAACACTCGAATTCAGGCCGATTCTTGACATTCATGTGGAAAGATGGCGCCCGAGAAGTCTCAGTCATTGTCGAGACCCAACATCGGTTGAATGACACGAAATGGCACTTGGTACGCGTCGAGGCGGCGTATGGCCAGCTGATGCTTCACCTCGATGGTCAACACTCGATCGTCAGCCTTGGAGATGGGCAGTTGCCACGATCGAGACTGTGGATCGGAGCCGAGCACGGGTTTGTAGTTTGTAAATGGTTTGGCGTGATATTTTTTTAAAAAGTCCAGTAATTTTTTCGGACCACTTCTTTCGTGGCTAAATGGTAGTGTTCTAGCCTGCCAGGCGAACCACCAGAGTTCGATCCCGCCAGGTGCAAAACTTTTTGCTTTTTGGCCAAGCGCTGAAGATTTATATCACTGGAATATTCAACACCAAAATAATGCGAAAAACTCCATTACAGTACCGAAAACGGTCTCCTTGGCTGCATCCGGTCCGTTGCTGTCAACAACGTGTACGTCGATTTGGAGGAGTACTTCAAAGAAGCATCAGGTAAAGCTTCATTTTCACGCCGTAATCAATTCGATAGATGTGTCGATGGGTTGTGAGGAGAAGTGCACCCCGGGATTGTGCCACAACGAAGCGAAATGTATCGAGGATTTCGGGACCCAGACTGCCAAGTAGGCTTCAAAAGGATTGTCAAGCTATTGTTTGCTTTAGATGCATCTGCAAATATCCGCACATACATCTCGGTGCTAATTGTGAATTGGGTAAGCGACTTTTGTAACAAAATCGGTGCTTTTCCATTATCGGGGGGAACTTACAAAGAAAAAAAAAAAAAAAAGGAAAAAAAAGGTTGGCGCTGCTTTGGCACGGGGGCGGGGGAAAAAAAAGAAAAGAAAGGAATTCCATAATTAGAATCATTAAGAAAAAAAAGAAAAATCCAATTTTGCAAATTTAGACCTGAATGAACGCTCTGACGTATCGTTCCACGGCGGCTTCTTGCGATATGACGCCCGTGAATGGAATCCGCTCACCGAACAGGTATAAAATACTTGATACTTAATTATATTGATTCACAATAGGTTGTTAATAAAAATCCTTCATTTCTAAGCAAAAATCAATGCTTTAGATTGTCGTCTCGGCGCGCACCGACCAACCGCACGGCTTGATCCTATTCGCCCACGACCACAACCACAACTTTTTGCAGGTTGACTATTGCTCTAAAAGATAAAATGTTTGTTAAAAAAGGAACTTGAAAAATATCCAACTTAAACTCATCTGTTCTAGGTCCACATCTCCGAGGAGGTCAACGTGACGCTGACGCTCAACAATCGCGATAATGTAAGGTTTTCGATTTCTCGTAAGAATCCGATTCCTAGGTATTTGCCTGCAGCGTGACGGCTCGCCCTCGCTCTGAGTTCAGCGACATGGAGTGGATCCAGATTGTCGTCACGCACCAGTGAGTTTTTCGGGGGTTTTGGTGAACGCGTGGCGGTTTGGTTCGCGTCAATGGAGCGCTGCTATTTCATCGCGTTGAAGCAGTCATTTCTTGCCAAAAATACTGAATTTTGTTTAAAACTTAGAATTAAGTCATAAGTTTGAACGATTAGCTGACGCTTTTCTTACTTTTTTACAGCGATTCCGGCAGCATCCTGAGCGTTGGCGAAGATTTGTGTTCGATTTCGGCCGAGCGGGCCCTGGCGACCGAGAGGATGGACAGCTATCACTACACAAGACCTGGAATCGGTTAGTATTGTACATCTTACGAAAATCAGCTATTTTCAGACTTTGTCACAGTGCCAATCGGTCTGCAATCTCCCACGAAACCCGAGCCGCTGCTCCATCTGTTCGTCGGCGGTGTCGAGCGGGATACGCATTCGCAGAAAGACGAGAAAAGGTTTGAAGATTTCTTCCTTCCGGTTTCTTTCCTAAAACGGGCCTTTTTCAGCTATAGCCGAGCTTTTGGGTGAGTATAGGTGTCGTATTTTCACGTGTTCTAGGATTTCAATTAAATATGGGCCGTGAAATTCCAGTATCGCCTTTGTATAATTTGTTATTAACAATAAGGTGATACAAATTACAGGTTAACGCCAGTATACCAATCAGAGATCCCGGATCTGCTTGGATGCATCAGAGGACTGCGGGTTGGGTCGAATATTGTTGATATGAGGGACACAAAGCTTGGCTATCGCCCGAAAGATGATAGTAAGTTTTTAGGCCGCAAATAAGTCAATAAATCTCGTGATATAACTACAGCTAACGTTATTTCCACCTATTTCAGACCTAGTTCGCCCGCACTGCTCATTCGGCTGTGATCAGCTACAATGCGAACACGGCGGCCACTGCGCGTACGCGTGGCGAAACTACGATCCATCCTACGTACGGACGACGTGCGACTGCTCGCGCACCAGCTATCGTGGAGCAACTTGTGCTTTGGGTGAGTTAGTCAGCAAAAATTAACAAAACGATAATCCCAGACGACGGTCTTCGATTTGACGGAAATTCGGTGTTGGAGTTCCAAGTGGGCGAGATTTTGAAATCTGTGATTCTGGACGAGGACCCGAAATATTCGCAGTTATTGAAGGTAAAGAGCTTGAAAGAATACGCTTTAAATGCGATTTGATCCTTTTTTATGTTGAAAAAGAAAGAAATATAAAGAAAATCATTCAGAATTAACCCGTCCTCAATTCCAGTTTGCCTTCTCCGCCCGTGTCAGCATGCACCCATCCAAACAGCACTTGGCAACAATTCGTTTCAAAGATCCGTCTATGTAAGCTTTTTCAAGATAAATTGACAGCTTTTTTCAGGCGTTTCGAACTGATCCTGAACCGAAACGGCACCATCAATGCAGGCGCCGTATTCGCCAAGGAGATACAGGCTTGAAAATATCCACCAATCATTAAAACGATAAAAATCAGGTGATCACGTTCGCCGGCAATTTCACCGACGGCTTCCGGCATTTTGTTGTCGTGCAATTCTCGAAAAAACACGCAACAGCTGTTGTGGTATGTCGAAAATTTTAAAAAGCTACTATAGAATCTAGATCGACTCGTTGAGACGGGATTTCGATGTCGTCGCCAAGGGGGATAACCTCGATTTGTACACGGCCGAGAGAATTGAGGTATCTCTCCAATTTTCGGCGCCCAAATTTAACCCGATATGCGTGCTTTCTTGTCTTAAAATGTGTCCAGAATTAAGGAAATGTTAAAAAACCAATGTTTCAGATCGGCGGCCAACCCGAAGAAGTCTTCGTCCCCAACAACCGCGCCAAGCGCCAACTCGAAAACCCGAGTCGATTGTCGACGAATTATGAGGGCTGTATTAGCAGTTAGTGCATTAAAAGCGGCCCTAAACCTGGAAAATCTAGACCTACTCGTGGATTACCAGCGATCCCAGCTGACGTTTGAACCGTTCGGGTATCTAGGGAATTCGGCGCATCCACATTCATCTAGGGTAAGTTCTCTAGAAACAAAATAATCCTTTTCTAGGTCCGAATGCTGCCGAATACGGCCGAGCGGGTAAAATGCGCCGATTTTTACGAGGCTAACGCCTTGCCGAGTAAGTTTTCGTTCCCATTTTCTGTAACAAAGCTTAAAGGGTTTATTTCTGTAACCCCCGGATTTTTCCAGGCTACCAGAATACGGTAGAATTCCCGAATTGGTCGACAAACTTCGCGCGCAGAACCTACAACGATCACGCTCCTCTCGATCAAGAGGATGGCGATGGCGATGCCACAAATTGTAAGTAATCTGCTGAATCTAATGGTCTGACTCTCTTTCAGGGTGGTTGATTGGGCTATTGCTGAGCCTGCTCCTCATCACCCTCCTCACTGTCGGGCTGTGCTGCTACTGCGCGTGCAAGGATCCGAAGCCAGAGCCGAAAGGTGTGATTTGAGCTTTGAATTTTGCTAAAAATGAAAACTGTACCATCGATTCAGAAAAACCGGAAGAGCATGTTCCGTTGCGTCCGCAAGACTTCGGAAACCATACCCCGCCACCGAAACGTAAGCTTTTACAACAGAAAATATACGAAATTTGTAAAGCCCTAGTTGAACAACGCCCCCACAACAAATACGAAGTGCCCGAGCCGGACACGGTGCTTGATACCAAGGTATGTTCTACTACCGAGTTTGCATGGTGGCCAAAAAGCCGTCGTAAAGTCGCAAAAAATCGTTTTTATTGCTGGCTTAGCGTAGTTTGCTCGAGATTTCATGAAAAGCGGCTGTTCTGTTGCTGTGAAAAGCCGTTCAAATATTGCTGAAATTCTTGCAAAAAAGCACGCGCGCGCCTCCCTTTACAAGCCTATGCCCGCAAGCTAGTGTGGCTTTGCGCAGAAGGCGCCGGCGGGGTCGTTCGCCTCGTGCACGACGGACGGTTACGTGACGGCTCAGGAGCGGGCTTCGTGGGCTGGATCCGTAGATGATGACTTCGAGGGGACGCTGACGGAAGGAATGGATGAGGATGCCGACTTGCCCACACCCACGGCCCCGATGTCGCTTCCGCCTTTCCGAGGACCTCTAAACGGGTGAGCGGTGCATAGAACTGATAATTTTTGCATAAGAAG
This sequence comes from Mesorhabditis spiculigera, assembly GCA_958295435.1. Classification (NCBI taxonomy): domain Eukaryota; kingdom Metazoa; phylum Nematoda; class Chromadorea; order Rhabditida; family Rhabditidae; genus Mesorhabditis; species Mesorhabditis spiculigera. The sequence goes on from CATQJA010000423.1 coordinate 17,685, forward strand.
CTCTTTTAATGATGCTTTTCGGAATTATGCAAAAAAAATTGCTTTTCGTGACCAAAAGCCTCATCATCAATCCGATCGATTCAGGGCATCCGCACAATTGAGATCTCCACATTTTTCCGCGCCGAGCCCGCCTCCAAGGAGTCCGCTGTCACCGACATCCCTAGGCAAACTTTAATCATGCTACCGACCCCGATACTGACCCAAGTATTCTCTGATCTGCCACCAAAAGTAATCTCAAAACGCCCCGCTCATCCCTTGCCCCTAACTTTAAAAAAAAAAATGAAATTTCGCTACGCCCCTTTTATTTCTGCCTATTTTGACATTGCGGGTCCGCTACACACAATGCCAGTCGAAATACCCAGAATGACATGTACCCCCATTCCACTCCAGTCACATAATTTTGGTTTTAGAATAATAAATTTCTGGTTATTATAATACTTGTCCACATCATCAAGAAAGTAAAAAATTTATGAACATGCCAAAAACAACAAGAAAAAATAACAAGTGAATCATTGTCCCTTGATTTCGTACAGTCTCACTTTGAAATCGGTGCCCGCGACGGCGAACAGATGGCTTGTGGCTGCCGGAAGCGGGGGACGGAATCTAAATTATACGACTCCAATTTTTGCGCCAAAAATACCGTATCCGATTTACTGGCGAGTCGATGCCTGGCAAGTCGTTGGCTCCAATCTCGTCGATCAAAAAAGTTGGTTTTGCTAAAATTAGTGTTTGCCAGCCTTTCAAAGAGATCATACCCCTAGATCGATGCTGAACACCTGTAAACACCCATTTTGCAACCCGGCCACGATGTGCGATTTGCTAAAATCTTGTTATTAAAATTCAGTAGGTATTTTACCCTAGCTCTCGTTCCGGGCTAATCGAGATAGCCGTCACCGCTTGTTCGAGTTTCATCGCGATTAGTGGTCTCGGCGTGTTGCCATCGAAACGCCAGACAATCACCTAGAAAAACAGATATTTGCTTTTAATAATAATAAAAGTATACCTTTTGATCGCGGCCGGCGGTCGCGAAATACGTGGAATCCGCAGCCCAACAGCACGACCAAATGATTCGCGAGTGCTCTTTCGTCGACCGCCAGATGGCCGACCATTTGTAGCCGTCAACTGAAAATTTTATTGTAGGGTCGTTATCGGGGGATCAATTTGATATAAAATTGAAATCAAAAATAGTTTGTGTGTGTGTGTGACACTTTGCATGCAACTTCCGTCAGTAGGTTCCAGTAGTATCTCAATAGGTGAACAAATTAGGGATATGTTTGATACGTCATTAGATGTGTAATGGTCCCGATTCGACTGCCCACATAACGTCTTTTTCAAAATTAGCTATTTTCGATGTTAAATTTGTTTTTCTTAAAATCTCCGTCTTCCTCTTTGTTAGGAAACAATTAACATACGCCGGAAGTCGCGGAGGCCTATATAATGGTGGTGAGGACGCGATTTTCATTTTTTGCCACCGTTTTTGGGGAGTATCATGCATGCAAAGTGAGGGATAAAATGGGATGAGACGAGGCCAGGGTTGAAAAGTCGCGAAGCGGCTTTTCAACCCTGGTAAACATGAAAAATTTAAGGGCAAAAAAGACGTAGAACATTTCATTTATTTAAATTAAAATATTATATTATTTAAACTCGACAATTTAAAAGATGGCTATTTCCCTTTGGTATTCGGAACCAGCAAAAACCTTCGAAACTAGACAAGACAACGCGTCGGGTTTCGTCCCCCGTTAACTGTTCAGTACCCAAAAAATACCATTGCCGTCAGCCTCGCCGTAGATGACAGCCGTTCGGTCTCGACTGACTGAAAGCAATCGCGTGCCGCAGGGGCTCCACTCGAGCTGCGCGACCGTCAGTTGATGTCCATTCGTCGCCTAGTACAATTTCTTAGGTATAAATAAAACGAATAGATACCTGTCCTCGCTGACTCCAGTCTTCCGTCGACCATATTAGAATTGCTGCGTGTTCGGCATGAGATGCCTAAAAATATAAGTAAGGGTATACCACTCCGAATTTACTTTACAAGCCGTCGCCAAAAGTTTGCCGCTAGGACTTGCGGCCACCGCGTACACCTCATACCCGTGCCCGTACAGTTTGTGTATCTCCGGCCATAGCGTGTTTTGCATCAAAACATCTTCGGTGGGAGCCGCTAGAAATTGAGCGAGTCAAGGAACCTACAAAATTGATACCGGTAAGTGAGGCAGGATTTGCGGCAAAGGCAGCTTCTTCCCAATGCGCGTCTCCGGCGCGTTCATCTTCTGCGGGGGCCTCGCCCTCGTCGACCGCTTTATTGGAGAGGCCGAGGGCCGGGACGCTGGCTCCGAAACCGGACAGTGAAAGCCCGGCAAAGAGCTGAAACTAATTTATAGAAATAAATAAGATTTATACGCCTCTACCAAAGATGTCTAGATGTTCTAAGATCTACCTGTTTCTTCTCAATCCCACACACCGCCTCCAGCGAGTTGGCAAACGTTTCCGGGGCGTTGAAGGCACGAAAAATCTTCTCCTCGGCACCGGAGACGAAACGAGTAGGTCCCAGCGACGCTACGCATTGCATATCATGACCATGCATTTGCGGTCGAGCCACTTCTGTCCAAACTCCCTAAAAAGCAAAAATATTAACCGGAAGCACGATTTTCCTACATCTTTCAATGGAGCATGTATCCGAGTCGTCTTGTCAGTTCCAACGGAGATCAAGTAGGAGCCAGCGCTCGGCTCCCAGGCAATGTCTCGCACCGGGCTCGGATGTCCCCCTCCAGGAATGGCGAACGCGTCCCAGCGATATTCATCCTGAAAAAAGGTGACAAGCTCGCAAGCAAGGTTCAGAAAAAAAAATGCTTGTTGGTCATTCGCAAATCCCTACGAGACCTAGCTCAATCGGCAGATAATAAAATTAGCTTCGCCCTTGCTTTGAGTCTAAAATTTATAAAATTTGGAACAGTGCTGAATTCAAAACTTTCTAGAATAAGCTCTCGAGAAAGGCCTACCGATTACTTAAAACGCCCTTTCGGTTATGAAAATAAAACCAACCTCCTTGTCTGCCCTCCAGGCATGAAGAGCTCCATAATATGACGATGCAACAATCGCCATGCCCCCTTCAACAAAGTGAGCTCCGTAGAAACCAGCGGCTTGACCGCCCACAAGCCCGAGTCGAACCATATCCGTCCATACGCCACTCAGCTCATCTTCTGTCCAAACGATTACCGTCTTGTCACTAGATGCAGATACAAGCCGCTTTCCGGAGTGATCCCATGAAACCTAGACACTAATAAAAATATGGTTTCTAATCCTTACGGAATGGACCCAATCCTCGTGCCCACAGAGCACGGCGTCCACATGCAGATAAAATGGAACAACGACCCCATCGGCAGAAATCGAATCGAACCGATTTTTCGTAACGGTCAGCTCCTCAGCGTCGTCGGTAGGCAACTCCCTCTGTATCCGCCATATTTTGATCATATTGTCTTGCCCGGATGTCGCCAATAATGCGTGAGACCGGAACTCTAAAAAAGACGTCAAATAAAGACTGGTCAACCTTTAAAAGTCAACGAATCAATCCAATCGGCATGTCCAGGTATGCTGAGGCCGTGCTTGAAGCTACCCGCTTGCTTTGTAAACACTTCGATTGTACGGCTCGACGTCCCCAAGGCCAACAGTTCGCACCCTAAGCGGAAATATTTGTGAAAACAACTGAAAATACCATGTAACGTAGCAAAATCCACGGCCAAGACGAAAGCTTTCCCGGGAAGAACCAGCGTCTCCGAGCCTTCAAACGAAAAGAGGTCAGTCGATGCTTGGACGGTGATCACCTAACATAGCTAGCTCTTCGCAGCCCTTGGATCTTACTTTGATTGCATATTCGGCTCCAGACACAAAAGTTCCGAGGATAGTGGCATGTTCATCGTCAGCGATACTGCCAACTATTCCGGCAACCACCACTCTGTCTTCAACACTGACTCCCGAAAATGATGGCGTCGATCCATCCACACCCAAGCGCCCCAACCAGGCGACCATCCGCGCCACCAGTTACAAGGAATTCTAAAAGATGCTGACGAGCGTTTAGGCGTTACCGCGTTGGTGCCCTCCCGCAGTCTGCACCTTGCCAAAGCTTTGATAGCCGCCGTGTGACGTCGTGGCGCTATCGTCCTACTCGTGACGCCAGGGCTCTGCCACAAGTTCATATAAAAGCGTATCTCAACTTACAACAGCCACACTGACAAGATCAAGATCCGAGGCATAAACGAGCCAGTCTCCATCGCAAGAAACTGCTAACGAGTTGGCCGATTGATTTGTACCAGCCGAAACGTATCTCTCAGTGACCCGCGTGGGCATCACCTAGAAGTCTTATAGGCAAAAGCAAAACGGGCCATTAGTATGACGGCTTTACGTGTATTTTCGTGTCACAAGGCGTTTCACTTGAAAAGGTTTTATAGCAACGAAAACAAAACAACAAATACGGAGAAGTTAGCGGAGACGGCGGGCTTCGCGCTCAGCCTCGAGGAGGGTCAGGATGTCTCCTTCTCTAACGGGTCCCTTGACGTTGCGGATGATCGATCGGTTGGTGTTGTCTCCGATGAATTCGACGCGGACCTGGAAAGAAAATTTATAAAATTGAGCTCAGCAAAAGACTAGAATCCTGGTACAGGACTTTCGTCACGTAAGCTGCGAAAGTTATTTTTCCATAGGCAAGAGACGAAAATAAAGTAGAATTCAGCTTTTCATGTTTTTCTATGGATCCAATGACAAGTGACATGCCCTCGTCCCGTACAAAGCTTAGGCAAAAGCTCTAAAAGTAGAATCGACGCTAAAAGCTCAAAAACGGTTCTGGGCGCTACTTAAGTTTGCTGGCCCCACTTATATTTCGCCAAAAACTCATGTTTCCGGGCTAGTTTTTTGCGCTGATTACGAAAAACACTGTCCTAGCCCGTGAAAACGCTATCTAGGAAAAATTCATTTGCATATCGGGAAAATTCCATTTTACGGCGCTTGCGAAAAAAACTCGTATTTTTGTGGGTTTTTAACTAAATAAATAACCAAAACTGGTTTACCAAGAAAAAATACGCTTGTAGCCTTGTCAGGCAAGGCGGACCGTCGCTTCGGATGGGCTGCCGCTCCGCTCTTTCGAAATCCAGGGCGCCTGGCCGCTGCGCTCTGCCTCGGGCGCCCCGATTTCGAAACCCTGTACGAGCTCGCACCCATCCGAAGCGACTAGGCCCCGGGGTGGCACGAAGCCTTATTTTTAGGAAAAAACCGAGCGCAAGGGATAAGCCTTCTTGGAAATAGGTTTTTCCCCATTTTAGAGGCCTCCCACCTCAACGCCCTAGTTAACCCCTTGAAACTCAAACCATGAAAACTGACAATGAAATTTATTTTTCCCTTCAAAACACAACTTTCACGATTCGGGATAGTGTTTTTCGTAATCAGCGCAAAAATCTAGCCCGGAAACATGAGGTTTTGGCGAAATATAAGTGGGGCCAGCAAACTTAAGTAGCGCCCGGTTCTGTGCTATTCACGGCTAAAACAGTGCTGAAAGTCCAACTGCAAAGCCCACACACCTGTGTACATTGTCCTTGGGATCCGGTGCGGCCGAGGACCTTGGTGACTCTGGCGAGTTGAACTGGCTTGTCCATTTTACCTGAAAAATAGAAATTTGGCCAGAATTTGCAGCAATTTACACGGAGCGAAAGCTAAGAAGCGTAGATACAGAATCAAAATAATTCAATGCGAATTTCTACGTTGAAAACGTCGTGATAGGCCCGCGAAAAAGAGGAAATGCGGACGCGGGCTGGGGAGGATCTCTTCTCTGTTGCGCGCAGGGGCTACTGTCGTGGGACACCAAATAGGAGGCGGCCCGGCTTGGGTGCCAGCAATGTCGGTTGTCGAGATTTTCAAAGGGTAAAAATGTTACAAAAGATCGACAAATAACGAATAAGCATAAAAATAATAAATGGAGAAGAAGATTTTACGTATTGAAAGATATCTACCACGTCGTGAGACCATGCAAAAAGACGATGCAAAAACGTGTAAGAATTTCCATGGTTACGGTATGGACAACAACGAAAATCTGATTTTTTTGAGCTGATTTTCACTAGGATTTTCCTTTGTCTATTCTTCCTGGCCAGAACTCCTTACCAGGCGTCTCGCTGCCCCTCAGAGCATGAGATCAGACTTTCTCCCCGCTATCACCACCCACTGACCTAATTTTTGGCGAGCCGGGGGTGAGCACGAGGGACCGGTGGTCATTCTCAACAGACCTATTTCCAGTTAGACTTCCCAGGGCTCCTAATTCTATAGTTAGCTCTAGAATATTCCATCGTTTTAGCGATGCACGACACCTCTTCGGCGGGTATCCCGTCGAGAAGCGTGCCGCTCGCCGTTTCGGCAGTGTCGCTCTTCTGCCTCCTCGCCCTGGCCATCGTCATCCCGATTCTGAACCAGCAACTCGATTCGGCTCAGCAGCGCCTGCAGGGCAGGATGGACGCTTTTAAGGTATAGTTATCTAGTCTTACTCTTTCTCTTAGATCAGATATTCCTGGAAAAAATATATAGATAGGCCTAATCTCGTTTTAAAAATGAGTATTCCTTCAGTTCACGGCTCGCGGAATTTGGTCTGACATCATGGTGGTGCGTAGCAACGGACGTATCAAGCGCCAAGGTAAGCAAATGAAGTAAAAATATAAAATGCGTAAATTTCAGGATATGGTGGATTCTCGAACGACGACTCAAATGCACAGTGCACCAGCTGTGTACAACTACAGTGCCCGCCCGGTCCACCAGGTACGGTAGAAAAATTGACATCTAGGAGCTGCATGAACCAGATATAGTCAAGCGAATTTCAGGACCCCCGGGAGTGAATGGAGAGCCAGGAATCGACGGCGCTTCCGGAAGGCCCGGAAAACCCGGTCTCGATGGTCTGGACGTTCCACTCGATCCGGAACCGGCCTTCCCGTGCGTCATCTGCCCAGCTGGACCACCCGGTGATCGTGGCCCACAGGGAGAGCCCGGAAGGCCCGGAACACCCGGAGAACCCGGATTGCCAGGTTGGCACTTTCACACAAAATCAAACCGATTTCAGGACTACCCGGTCGTAGCGGAAAGCCCGGACGTGTTGGAGATGCTGGTCCACAGGGACCACCTGGAGAACCTGGAGAGCCCGGAATGAAGGGACCTCCCGGCGATGACTCGATTGGAGGAACCGGAATCAAGGGCCCACCTGGCCCACCTGGACCCAGAGGACCCAAGGGCCCACCCGGCCAGAATGGCCTGCCCTCGCAAAACCCTGGACCTCCTGGGCCACCTGGAGAGATGGGACCCCCAGGGCCACCCGGGCGACGTGGAGAACCTGGTCCTCCTGGGCCATTCGGACCTCCTGGAGATTCCGGTATGTTCATAGTATGGTCGAACGGTATTAATGGTTATTATTTTTAGGCGAGCCTGGAGGACACTGTCCCTCTTCATGCGGCGTTCAGGAAATTGTAGCGCCGTCAGTTTCGGAGCTCGACACCGGCGAGTACACTCATCCATCTGGTGGTGGCTACAGCGGTGGTGGATATCGTCAACGCTTCTGAACTTGATAAATGTGTTTTTACAAGAATTACATCGAATAAACACAGAAAAATCAAGGGAAAACCTAGGCTTCATACTTGGTGACAGGTATGTGTGGAGATTTAAATTATTGATGAAGGGTGGTGGGTAATAGATCGCTATCCAACACGCGATGGGCGTTCAGCTCTCGCTTAGACCGGCAAAATATCATATTTTTCTCCGACTCCTACCTTATTGATTTGAAAAGCTGTTTGAGGACCAACTTTTTTTGAAAATGCCAAACAATCGGGTGGCCCCGCAACCACTAAATGCGGAAACGCTTCGGAATGGGAATCTGAAGTTGCGGTTAGTTAGTTTTATGGTTAACGATTTTTTGTAATTTTTCTAGGCGTGATTCATCGCAATCTCATGCCTCGCAACATACTGAGGATGGGTCGAGCACGGCGCGGACGGCCAAAGGAGAGCAAAAATATTCAAAGTAGGAGGCATGCCTTTTTCGGTTTACGCTAATGGGATTTACCATTTATACAGATTAAAGATGAATTAAGGCCCGCTGGTGACACGTAACGAGTGGTAAACGTTACCGGCCCGTGCGTTGCGTGTCGCGGGCGCGGCATCACTACAGATTTTTCCCATACCTTATGCAAAATTTTAGAAAAAGAACTAAAAGAGTGGAAGCAATTGTTTGGAATGTTCGACACCGATGGATCGGGTAGGTCTTCAAAACCTTTAAAATCATTAGAGTTATTTCCTTCCAGGCGCTATTGGGTCCGAGGAGCTAAAGAAAGCGATGCGTGAGCTTGGGGTCGGAATGAGTGACGAGCATATAGAGAACATTATTCGAGAGGTATTTATTGAAAAGATCGAGCGTTGATGCTATTAATTGACTAGGTAGATTCTGATGGAAATGGAGAAATTGACTTTGATGAGTTTTGTGCTTGCATGAAGAAGTCGCAACGACTCGCCAAGGCCACAAATGACGAGCTGATTCGGGTGGGTAGATCAAGAAACTTCTTGGCGTTTAATAAGGTAAAATCTGACGAAATTTCAATTGCACCTGCTACATGATGATACTATTTTCAGGAATGCTTCGAAATTTTTGACCAAGACCGAAATGGGGTGATTACGGAGAATGAATTCAAGGTTTGGGGCTGTTTTATTGACTTTAATCATAATTTTTCTCGCGGATGATCAAAAAATATAATTTTATTTTTTCGAGCAACATTTAAAATCCAATTTCAGTACGTGGCCAAGGAGTTTGGCGAGTTCAGCGATGAACTGGCGGACAAGGTATCGGCATCGGCATTCAAATCCAGATTAAGTAACCATTTATGACTTCTAGGTATTTCGAGAGCTGGACGTCTCCTCGGTTGGCCATTTATCCATCGACCAATTTGCCGCGATCGTCGAGGATTATCTATTTTCGGTAAGAGTCAGTAGAGAAGAAATTTTATAGCAGCATTTTTTTAAGGAGCGCTCAGAGTACGGTGGACCGGGTGGTCTGTCTCGCGACGCGAGTCTACGAAGCCTCGAGCGACCCGAACAGCAGCCCTGGACGTCTCGAAGTCGTGGAGGGACCCGCAGCGAGTGTCCAAGTGCTCGGATTGAGTCCCAACAACGGGAACCAATTGATGAAGAATCTGAATAAATTGCTTCTAACGGCACGACAAGGAAAATGAGTACGCCCGCGCTCCTAGAGACGCTCTACCGTACACGAATGTAGTGCTTTGTACGTCTAGAGCGGAAAATCCTCAAAATCCTAAGTCACGATTTAACTCGAACATTTCGTAAAAAATAAAAAGCATTAGATTGAAAAATTTCCAAAACATGCAATTTTTAACAACCAGATATCGAAAATCCAAGAGCCAATCGCTGTAGCACCTGAATAAAAACTATTGCAACGATCTAATTCAATTACCCACTTCAGCTCCTCTATTTTTAGCTATTTTTCCTGACTCCCCAAGGACGTGCTCCGGGAGTTGGCGTCAAAAACAATCAGAAATTCCTCGCGGTGTGCGTGGCGGAGGCAAAAGAGTTCCGCGTGGTTGCCATTCCCGGGGTCAAAACTGGGAACCAAGGGAGGGGGTCCCAGAAGAAGCGGAAGCTCCGATTAGCCATGCGGCGTGGGATGAGCACCACCGGCCTTTCTTTTTCTGGCTATCTACGTCTTATTTTCTCTCCAGCCGCTCTTTTTGTTCTTTTTCGGGCATCTTGCCTTTTTTTGGGGGTTAGGTCCAGCCGGGTTCTGACGACGGGTAAAATGGGCCATTCTGGGCCCAGACACAACCGTGGCATAACACCTTACTTTGCACCCTTTCTACTAAAAACTGACTTTCTAATAAAACGACTCTCATGATTTTTTGAGACCGGGAGGCTTTGATAAATGGTTTTGGGCGCCACAATCGGGGAATTAAAGCTTTTTCAATAAATTTGATTTTTCAAACTCAAGCTGCAATTTCAATATATTGACCAGGGTTGGAAATCACTTCCGCGACCCGATTCAATCTACGTCTGAACCCCATTTTATCCCTTCACTTTCATAAAATGGTATCCTAAACCAATAATATTTTTTACTTGCATTCTTGCATACGGTTCTCCAGTCCGATGTGAATAATGAAAAATGTCACTCTCTAACTCTTCATATAGGCTCCCGCCACTTCCGGTTTATTTAAATTGTTTCCTACCAAAGAGGGTTCCCGACTTTACAACAAAAACATAATTGAATGTCGAAAATGACTGATTTTGTAAAATCTGATATGCGCGCAGTCATCTCGTGGCCATTACGCACCTAATGGCGTATCATACGTAGGCTAACACCCTTCCCTTCTTGAGATATCCTCCGGACAGACAGACGGAAGTTGCATGCAAAGTGGCACACACACACAGACACTATTTTTTTATATATAGTAGGATTCAGCTGACCAAAAATGAAAAACAACCTCTTCTACCTCTTTATATAGTCGAATCCCCACTTCCGGTCTATGCTAATTATTCCTAACAAAGAAGTTTTCACAAAAACTTAAATTTAATGTCGAAAATAGGTAATTTTGTTAAATCTCAGATGCGTGCAGTCATCTATAGGCCACTACGCGCCTAATGACGTATCATACATACCTTAAAATTCATCCCTTATCGAGATATCCTCCGGACAGCCAAACGGAAGTGGATGCAAAGTGGCACAGACACACAGACACACAGACACTATTTTTTTATATATAGTAGGATTGCTTACCAAAAATCAAAAATCTTGGAAAGTGATTAGAATTTTTTGTGAGCGTTGATATCTAAAAACTGCACAAGTTGCTATAAAAACGGTTTTATTTTATTGTGGGGCCTTAGGGGATTGCTAAAAATCCACTTGGTCCCCCAGCTAACAGTCTAGTACCCAACTTTTTTCCCTGGGATTTTGTATCCGCGTGTAGCCTTGCTTTTCCGTGTCGGCAATTTTTTTGCAAGATGCGAACATCAGTTCCAAAAAATGTTAGACGTCAGAATCCATCTCTTCCTCCTTCAGCTTTTTCCTTTTTTGAGGGTTGCCTTGACGCCCCGTAGGTACCAGGAAGGGAAACCGAATGATGTCGTTTTTATGCGATTCTTGGGTGGTGTGAATCTATCATCTGGTTGTGATGATGCCAGGGGCTCTTCATCCGTTTTCAGGGGGGTTGCTGCGGCTGCCTGTCTGTCTGTTTGTGTGTCTGTCTGTCCCTCGAATGTTCATTTCGGCTTCTCTTCTCGACCACGGGAGGGGATTCCCCCCTAGTCCAGCCGAAAACGCGATAAAACGCCGCGCTTCAACTCAATTTTCTGGTCCTCATGGGGGTGGGCCCAGCTTTGCCACTAGTTTCGGCATTTCGGTTTCAAGTTCTACCCGGAAGGTCTCCGGCTATTTTAGGCTTTAGTTTTTCGCCTATTTTTGATGCGCTTTAATAAATAAATAAATGTCGAAAAACGTTTCCGGTGACCAATTTCCGGTTATAAAATCTGAGGAACAGTCCTTGAACGTTCAAACGACCATTTTCTTGGAAATGCCAGTTAGTAGGTTCTAAAAATCACATACAAAATATTGGTAAATGCGTTCCTAACCTTCTTCTATTGGCTTATGCTGTAAAAATTCGTCTTAGCAACACTTTTTGGCCGATTTGGCCTTGGAAATAGCAAATTCAGATCTTAGCAATTCAAAACTCCAAAATCGTTGCTTTTTTTCCGGATACCTCTTGCTTTCTTGCGCCCTCATACCCGACCTGTCCGTTTCATTCCCATAAACGGCTTTTTCTGGCCCATTCGCCCCTTTTTGCAAGCCCCTTTTTCTAAAGTATGCGCCTTCGACATTCTACCACGCCGTCGCCCGCCTGCTGATGGCCCGAATTCTTTTCACATTTCTTGGTTTGCAATCTCTATGGACGAGTTTGGAAGGTGGGCTTGGTAGCGAAGCTTGAAAGTACGCACACGTACACTTGGAACACGCGTACTTTAGTCTGGGTAAAGCATCCTTACGGGGTCCGGTGCCATGTCGTACTGTTCGGAATGTCTCAACCACATTATCTTTTAGGAATAGCCCTACCGGCGCCCGAGATATTCCCCGAAAATAACTCGAATCTTTGCGGGACCCTTTTCGGCTTGGGTTTGGAATCATTGGCTTCGATTGCAAGCCCGAAATATCCGGAGCATTACCCGTCAAAACAGGTACGTATTTTTTAATGTACGTTTTTGGGTAAAAACTTTATTTCTAGTAGAATTACAAAAATTTATTATGGATTTTTATTTCGCCGTTTTTAGGATTGCGTTCGCGTGATCCAGGCGAGCCCTGGGTATGATATTGTCGTCAAGTTCAACCACTTTTTCCAGGTATTCGAACCTCTCGAATTAGAATTTTCCGGGTTTAGATCGAAGACGCTTATGGGAGCAATCCGGCCCAGGATCAGCCATGTCCCAATGATTATATTGTAAGTTTGTGGCTTTAACGCGTTTATTACTCCACTTTTTACACATTTTACTACTCTCACAAGGAGTCGTTGTTAGGTGATATTGGAGTTTTTGAACGAGACCTAGCTAGTCCGATAGAGAAAAAAATTCTGAACAAAATGTCGTTTTTCAAATCTGCTAACCGTGTACGCTGTTCAATAAAAATTAGTTTGAAAATCATTAATCTAACCATCATTTTCCGCCTGATCCGCAGATTCTGCGTGCTAGGTGTGCGTCAACATAGCCCCCTTTAGGCCTCCCTCCAGCCATGACCAGCTGGCCTATTGGTAGTGCGCTTGCTTCATAAGTTTTTGTCTTTTTTTTGCCAGCGGGTTCGACTCCTCGCTAGTAAAACTCCTTTGCTTTTTGCTCGATAATGCCAAATTCGATTTCAATGGCATGAAAAACCAAAAAGCAAAACAATAATTCACAATAAGTTCCGAACCCTGGGCAGAATTTTGCAAAAGTTTGATAGGCGCCGGCACTATCCACTAGGCCACGATCTCATGCGGATGCTGGTTCGCGCTGTGGGCTATGTCCCGGGCCTGATCCATGAGCCGCAGCCTCACGTCCAGGAATTTTTTCATTAAAATTAATTTTTACTGAATACAGTACACGGTTAGCAGATTTGGAAAACGACATCTTGTTCAGAATTTTTTTCTCTATCGAACTAGCTAGGTCTCGTTCAAAAACTCCAATATCACCTAAAAACGACTCTTTGTCAGCCTAAATTGGTGTTAAAAAACACTGTAAAAACAGATTAAAAAAGACGCTAACCTCAGATTCGGCGCGTAATCCTTTTCGAAATGGACTGAAACGTGCACTAACACGCTACGCACTACACCTTTACTAATTTGTAAAACCAAAATGCTTTAATTTCAGGAATTCCGCGACGGCCGGTACGGCTTCTCGACGCTGATTGGGAAATTCTGTGGCAATGTACTGCCCGCAGTGGAGATTCGAGCAGTTTCAGGTTTATTTTTACACGAATAAAATCCATGCTTTCAGCTAGTTTTTTAAAAGACAAAAATACAAAATCTAGGCTACATGTGGTTGCGATTCCACTCGGACGACTATCTGGAGTACAAGGGATTCCACGCTACGCACGAGATGGTTCGATCTCTCGCGCCTGCCTATAGTCAAGGGGCTAATGGTATGTTTTATGTCGAATTATAGGGGCGAACAAATCTGTAATATGTCCGGTATTTTGGGGGCCTTCGACGCAACGCGCGCAGCGTGGATGGCGTAAAGGCCCGTAATCGATTCAACGCAAATGTGCGTGCGTTCAGTATAGCGGACGCCAAACAATACTTGGCAACTGAGCTTAATACATCCTTTAGAATGTCACTTCGAGGTCCACAATGCGCTTGATGGATGGATCGACTCGAAGGCCATTCAACATGTCAGGGTGGGTAGGGCAAGCGAGCAGAGGTTCTTTGAGATTGCGCTGCAAATCGCTATTCCGAGTTGTCAAAAACTAGAAAAAAACGAAAATAATGTAATCGATTCGTAGCTGAATGGTAGTGCTCTCATTTACCAGGAAAACAGCTCGGGTTCCAGTGCAAACTTTCTGCAATGTGACGAGAAGTTAGAGAAGCATTCTGCGTGTACGACTCCTTTAAAATGCACCGCTTCACCCCCTTTTTAGCCGAACCCAGGCCCGGTGGAATGCGTATGGAGAATTGAGTCACCGCCTCATCTCCAGCTCTCGCTCTCATTCGACCAGTTCGAGTTGGCCCGACCGAATAATTGTGAGGACCGCTTTGTCGAAGTATTCGCGAGCACTACTGGCACCCCCGATAAAGAGTTACTTATCTCTCTCTCTCTCTCTCTCTCTCTCTCTACTCCTACTGTGTTTTCCACTCCAGATTATGCGGTCTCATGGCGTCCGAGATATCTACACGGGTGGCCATGTATTATTCCTGCGTCTCCGGTTGTCTAGCGGAAAACTCGTTGCGCAGACCAAGATCCGGGCTCTCTATTCCTCATTTATCAATGGTAAGCGGACGCGGAACGAGGGGTCATGCGGAAATTGCAATTTCCGATCGGCAGAACAAAAGCAAAAACCTTTAGAACCCGCCTTTCGAACCTCCGTCGGGTGGGTGTCAGGCCTAACACACTTTCGCGGAAATCTCGAATTTTTCGCTAGTTTAAACGGTGTGATGCCCACGTAGCTTACAGTCGGTGTTCTTTGTAGATTTCTGGGCGTCACTGGGGTATATCTTTATTGCAAGAGGGTAGGGGATACGAATTGCTGCAATACGCTATATTTGCCGTAGTGGGGAACTATCCAGTAATGGAAATCTGTGATAAATTGTTATTCTTCTGAATCTTCACAGATCGCGCTATCGTCTCAGCCTAGTCTGGGCTGACACAGCGGGGTGAGCACGATCGGTGTGAGTTTGTTCAGAGTGAGCTAGTGGGGGCCGGCAGGCTTTTATAGTCGCCTCTGCGGGCCTCCGCCCAGAGCCTATTTCGAAACCCTGTGGGCTTTTCGAAATAGCCCCCCGCAGCTCCCTACGCATTCCATTTCTGAATGGTCCGGAACAGTTCCGACACTCCAGGCGGGAAAAATCACAAGCTCGGATGTATTATCACATGGTAATATGGAAAATGCAGGAGGTAGGATTGCATGATCACAGGCAAAGTTCGGATTTTTGGGATTAGAAGCAATGGAGAGAGCGACGTTCAGGGGAAGCGACAAGGGACAAGCTGTTTGGTTCAGGGGATCTTCTAGAATTGGAATTGTTTAACTGGCTAATAGCCCCGGTGGATTGCGTATCGACACCAAAAATGCACATGGTCCAATTTCCGAATTCTTTCGCAGGGAACTTCAAAGCCAACTCTTTGAACTTTGCTTTAAAAAGTGAATACGCTCTATATTTTCGGCGTAAATAATCTCTGGTCTGTAGAGGCGTACGACAGGGGACGGTCCCTGGAGTCGAAATCTGGATATTCGACCTGTTGTTTAGATACGGGTCATTGGTATCAATTTCTACGGTCGCGCGGGCCCCACTGGGCGCCTCCAGTGCCATCTGGATACTGTTATGCGGTGTCCAATTTATGCAGCTAGAGATGTCTAGCCCATCTTCCAATGGAGCCATGATCTGGCGTCGATTAGATCTGGCAACTCTGTTAGAGAGTTGGCGTATTTTGCTATTCGCTTCACCCATATATATGCCAGTATTGCCCATATTATGGCCAAACTTTCGGCCAGGCCTTTGCCGAAAACTCGGAGCTGCTTGACTGTAAGCTGCTCGATACCGTAGTCGCGCCGCACCAGGTGGGAGCCTGATTGTGAGGGCTACGAGAATTGGTACTAGACTGCGGATGCCTAGCGTAGCGCCAATCTGCGTGGCGTCCGCGGAGGCGGGAGCCAATCCTAAGGCCAAAATACATAACGCTAGGAAAATCGGTGCGGACCCCATCCTGAAGTTAATTTTTCTTCTAGGTGGATCCGGGTAAGGTGGCGTTCTAGCATGCCTGTTCCGGCGGGGATAGTCTACCTTTGCAAGGGGCGGCTGCCCAAGAGCAGCTAGTATAGGAACTGTCCGGTTTTTATTAGTGGGTTTAAAATCGTTCCTCACTTTTTTCTCTTTGTTTTTAGGCGCCTTAACTTTTGTGAGGAGTGGACTGGTTTCATTTAAATCTATGGTTTCTGTGGATTCTAGAACCGATAGGGAAAGAGAAAAGACATTAAGGCTATTTTCGCTTTGCCAAATTTCATCGTCCTGTTTGCCACCAATGTCCATGGGAGAGCTCAGGTTAATCGCGGTGGTACTAAAGGTTTCAGAAGTTATGTTTTCCTCATTAGACTCAGAGTCGGTGCCGGATGACCAATCTTCAGCAGACTCTGGCTCGGTAACGTGTTCACCTGAAGTTTCATCGTTCTCAGTATCATAATCATGGTCTTTTAAATTTCGTCCCGGAGTTTGCTCGCGAGTGGAGCTTCCTGAATTAGGTCTCTTGCCTGGGGAACGGCCTCGCTTAATTTTGGAGCCAATTTTTGGGTCGAGTGGGCAAATCGACGGATGGTGGTAAGTCGATCCGCATCTACATGGCCTTTTGCGGCAGTCATGTGGGTTAGTACGCGTGCAAACAAAACAGCGCTCTTCCTTCCGCAAGAGTTTTCGCCGTTCCTCATTATCTGCGACTTTCGAGCAGTATAGGCTAATATGATCTGTATTTTTACAGTAAACGCAGAATTTTTTCCTTTCCTGACTCTTATTCCTGGGGAACCGATCTGAGGCCGGTACGGCGCCGTACGGTCGCGACTCCTGGTTATACCGGCTCGAAAACGGGGATGAAGGTCTTTGTGTTGCGTTTCTGTATCGGGAATTCTCATAGGCTCTATTAATAGCTAAGCTGACCTTTTCGGCATCGTGCCGGGGATCGGTAACATTCATTAAATGCTCCGCTTTTTCGATTGCGCTATGAAGCGCTTCTAAGAATTCTTCAAGGTTCCAATTTTGATGGCCGTGTTCGGCGTTATACAATTTCTTTTGAATCGTTATTGGGAATTTTTTAATCACGCGTTCTCTAGTCAGTGGATCAATTTCTACGTTGTTTTGTCGTAGTTCTTCAATGATAGCGCGCACTCTATCATAGGTAGGTCCGGCTTCTGCCGTGGTCCTAGTGGAGGGTATGCTTTCAAGCCTGTTGAACAGGGTCCTAATCAGTAATTCCGGGTTTGCGTAACGCCGTTCCAAAAGTGTCAGCGCTATTTCATAATTTTCCGGCGTGAGCCTTAGGTGGCCCACAATATTTTGGGCTCGCTCGCGACAGCTAGTTTTAAGATAACTAAATTTATCTAATGCATTTAATTGAGGATTGTCCCCGATAATTCGTCGAAAGGTTGTAATCCATGCATTATATTCTATCGGATCCCCATTGAATTCAGGGAGTTGGATTTCGGGGAGGCGCGGAGCGTTAGGGATCGCTAGAGCGATTGCAGGCTGTACCTCTTCTCTCGGAACGGCCTCCCGCTGCTGGGCGACGGGAGGGGGCCTTAGATATTTGTCATATGTATGAATTTGGCCTTCAAGGCCCTGATAGGCTGTTGTAAGCCACCTAATGTATCGTCTTGCGTCGTTGAGAATACGGGTATTCTCATCGGTTTCTAGATTTGCGAGGATACCACGAAAATGCTCATGTTCTGGATCCTCTTCTAATTCCATAATTCGTGCAATCTGGTCGTCTAGTTGTTGCACTGCACCTTCAAGGGTCCGCTTTTGGGTATAAAGATCAGGTAGTCGAGCCGCGGCGGCAGCCCGCTCGGCTTCCTTTAATACCGCCACTTGAGGAATACGTACATTCATATCGAATTGGATGTGTTCCGTAATTTCCTGGCTCGTGTCGGCTACGGCTCGTACCCTACGGGAATATTCTCGACTTTCCAACGCCCGAGATGGGCGGAGAGGCTGACCGTTACCCGCCATTCTGGTCCCGAGGACTGCTCGTAGAGTGCGAGGGTTACGGTTGCGATAAAAATGGGGGCCGAAATGGGTGTATGGATCAAAGGGTGACCGAACTTGTTGCTCAAAATCACGGGGATACGGTTGGGCACAGAGTAATAGGATAAGGAAGGTTAATAAAATAAGAAGGATGGCAATAAGTAATACGTCTACTAAAATTTTTAGTGGATTTTAACTATTTTATATGATAAGGTTTTGATAGGGAGCAGAAATTGGACTGAAATGCGAAATTTAGGGCTATACGGTAAATGAACTGCAATAATGAAACTGACTTACTTGACACTGCTGCTGTGCGACTGCCGTAGCGTGGTCTTCAGCGGGCGGGTGGTTCGGAATATAGTGAGTCGCTCGACTCGGAATTATGGCGTTCAAGATTGGAAATAGATAGGTTTCTTGATAAGTAAGGGGGGGATTTACGTTCAGTGGATTTTTAAACAAATTTTTTGGGGTTTTTTAGGAAAGGGGCTTGCACCAGTTGGAAATTTGAGGTGGTAGAATGTAGCCCGGGTTAGAATAGCCGACGCACCAAAATGTGATGCCCACGTAGCTTACAGTCGGTGTTCTTTGTAGATTTCTGGGCGTCACTGGGGTATATCTTTATTGCAAGAGAGGTAGAGGATACAATTACTGCAATGCACTATATTTGCCGTAGTGGGGAACTATCCAGTAATGGAAATCTGTGATAAATTGTTATTCTTCTGAATCTTCACAGATCGCGCTATCGTCTCCGCCTAGTCTGGGCTGACACAGCGGGGTGAGCACGATCGGTGTGAGTTTGTTCAGAGTGAGCTAGTGGGGGCCGGCAGGCTTTTTATAGTCGCCTCTGCGGGCTCCGCCCAGAAGCCTATTTCGAAACCCTGTGGGCTTTTCGAAATAGCCCCCGCGGCTCCTACGCATTCCATTTCTGAATGGTCGGAACAGTTCCGACAAACGGTTTATGAAGAAATAAAATTCATAAACAAGCGGTATTCAGACAAAAACTGTTCTCTAATCGACATGCTCTCATGCGGAGACGGCAAATGCATCCCCAAGGAATTGGCCTGCAACGGGAATCGAAATTGCCCGTACGCCTCCGATGAGACACTATGCACTGGTACGGTAGTTCCTGAAATATCTCTGCTAGCCATCCGGGCCCTTGAAAACGATTTAGACATTTGTTTAGGTAGTACTCGCTCAGCGTTGAAATTGTTCATCTACTCTGGTTATTCGCCCCTGATTCTGCTCATTATTTTGGTTTTTATTACAGGTAAAAATTTTGAAAAATTTCCAGTATTTTGCCGAAATTACAGTAGTCGCCCTGTACGTATGGTCATTTCATGCCCACACCTTTTGCGAACCGTTTGGCGAGAAGTACGTGTCATTTCAAGTGATATTTTTTTACATAATTTTTTAGGCTTCAGTTATAATTTTGTTTTTTCTAAACTTATAGGTTACATTTTCTACCTTTATTTAAATCATATTCAGCTTTTCCAGGCTCGAGGCGCCAACACCCGTCGAAAATGGCCATCTCAAGCCGGAGCACGCTGTTTTGCAGCATTATTGAGATTCGATTTTTTAAAAACATTTCGGATTTGTTTTTTTGATAAAGTTACATTATTAAAAAGTCACCCCTTACTGGTTAAAAACGATCGAGGGGTATGCTAGCAAAGATCATTTGGGGAATCGTCAGGTCGGATAATTCGGCCAAAAAAATAGATTAATCCATTTCGGTCCTAATTACGCTGAATTTTCAGCGATACAAGTGCTTGATAATCCCACCAACTTTGCACCCTTCTTGTTCCTTCCCGCCGCGTCATCCCCCCCCCCGCGCCACTAGGCACCAATTATTGGATTTGGTATGCGTCCATCTATATATAGCCGTCTGGCTTCTCTCTCTCTCTCTCTCTCTCTCTCTCTCTCTCTCACTTCCGGTCCGTCTAGACAATCCGTTCAAAGAGCAAACCACCATATCCCACGAGTCACGCTCCTTTTTCTCACGTACCAACGCTCCGGATGTCTTAGGTGGTTGATGATGATGATCGTCAATTCTCAGAGACTTCCAGAGAATATGGTACTCTATAGTTTATGCCGCACCGTGTAGGCTAGGCTAAGCTTCTTCAATTTTCAGATACGGTCGGACATCCGGATTCCGGATCTACTTTAACTGTCTGGTGGTGCAGAATTTTTTTGAAGTCCTGGAGTTTGAGACTTGAAGGTAATTCTGCGAGGGCCCAGGTGCTGGCCTGATTTTTTGTAAATTCAGTCCTAAATAGCCCAAGCTAGCCGGCCTTGTAAAATTTTTTAATAACGTTAGTAAAATTGTATTTCTAATAACAGTTTTTTTGCAACGCAAAGGGTCTCTGCTAGCCCGCCTTGCGCATCCTTGCCCTCCCAACCCTGTATTTTTAAAATTGTCGCGGTAGATTTGTCTGGCCTGGCAGTATTCCAAGTACCCTTCAAAAATCCTTATTTCATCCACTATTTTATGTCATATGTTTTCCCATAACCAGATGACTCCGTACGGGTGATTAGACATCAGCCGTAAAATTGAAAGTAAAAAGGGGTTTCCCAACCCGTTTTCCCGTATTTACAGGTACACTCTGTTGTGCCCCCCGGGCCCCATTTCCACATTTATTGGAACAAATCCCGTGCCGGCTTATGGTCCGCGAATCCGGCTGAGAACCACTACCGTATGGGCAGAGTTTGTGCCCGTTTTTCCGGAAAATAACTGTGGAAATGCGATTTCCTGGAACGTCAGGAAATGTATAGCGAAATACGTTGAGTATGCCCCGTACGCTACAGTAAAGAGTATAAGACGGAACTTTGAGGGGGTGGTTTTCACTGCTCCTCACCAGTCTTCTAGCCCGGTTTTGATTTCTTATATTCGGTTTATGCGGGGAGGTTAGTGGGGATCATTTGTGAAAGGGTTATAGCAGTTTTCTAAGCATTCTCTCTCTGTATGAGACGCTCAAATATTTTAGAGACTATTCCCCAAAATACCTCTGCTAGCCTGTCATGCGAGAGCATGGGAGAGGAGAAGAAGAAAGAGAAAGAGAGAGAGAAAGAGAGAGAGAGACAGAGATAGAGATTGAGACAAAAACACTGAAGATCCCTAAATAATCCCTGCTCGCCTGCCCCCCTCAGGCCCTCCTTACAACATCGAATTCTATGTACACCCCAATTATCAGTATCATACGCCATTCTCGAGGAATCTGACCCTTCAATTGAGGTTAATCCCCCGGCTTCTGCCTTAACAACCCATTTGTTTTGCCGTTTTTCATTCGCAGAAATCGAGAGGGGAGGGAGGGACAGATAAATAGGATTTGTGAGAGCATCTCGGATAATCCCATCAAAAGGCATCCCTCTTTCCCTCTCCCTCTCTCTCTCTCTCGCATAATTAAGCGAGGGTGGAATGGAATAAGTGGAATAAGTGCATAATAATCTTTGCAGACATTTTTTGGGGCTGGCAATTCGCTAATGTCCAGTCCAGCAGAAATGAAAGTTCAATTTAAGATCTTCAAAAATCCTATAAAATTTGAGCAAGGGCACTGGAAATTTAAGGGGGATAATAAGGGAGGTTGGGGCGGGCGGGGGTAAAAAAAAATTTTTAATTTAATAGGGGGATAAAAAAGGTAATTTTTCTAAGTTTGTATTTTCATGTTTTATATATGCTTTTGTAGCCCTTGATTTGCTCTATATCTTAACGGGTCATTTAACTTTAAACCATATCCTAGCCGAGATTCAAGCAAAAAAAGGGATTTTAAAACTGTAAAACCCCCATCAAAATGCCATAACTTTAGATCCAAATTTATTTTCAATTCCGTTAAATATACCATTCAAAAACCCTAGTAAGATCGATATTTTTAAGAGTTTAAATCAAATATACGTTACGTTTTGACCAAGTTACAGTACCCCAAAGTATGCCCCAATTCCAGATTGTTCAAAATTAGGTTCATCACTTTTTCATTCATATCCGAGGGGTCAGGAAATGGCAATTGGGGTGAGCGAGAAAACAAGCAACACGAGCTCGAGGTGGAGAGAGAGCGAGAGAGAGAGAGAGAGTGAGAGAGAGACATGACATAATATGCCCCCGATTACCGTACCCCCCTCCTGACGGCCACTCCCAAATAACAGTCGAGTCATGCGGTCAATTAGAAGCCGGAATTGACCCCCTACCCTTTCATAAACGATTAATATTCTTCCGAGAAACCGATGCGCTATTTGATAGGCATCTGGCATTTGTTTTGCGGTGGAATCACACGGAATACGAGGCTTGTCCGGTTTCACCCTGCCGATCTTTTGAAGTATCAGTTTCCGGTCGCTTGGTTTCATGGTTTTTGAGTGGAATCCGAGCAGAAATGCCGATAGCCATAATCCCGACACATGCTAGGCTATTTTATTCTGGCTATATTTTGCGCATTCTACCGTGAATAATTTTTCTTGGTGTCGCTATCCCTTAAGATGCAGGCGCCTGATAGCAGAGATCATATACGCAACAAGCATAGATCCGCTAAACTTAGGCAATTTAGCGGCGATTCTTAGGAAAAACCGTTCCGAAACCCGATTCCTAGGGAGTCTTAGAGATCTACTGTAGCCCCTCTACCGTAATCCCTGGAGCTTGCGATACGGTAGCCTCCACATGGCATAATCCCCGCCTAGTAAGAATCGGATCAACCCAACCCCGGATTTGGGGCCCCCGAAATAGTCGGCCCGGGCCAAATCCGACCCATCTGAAGGGATAGACTGATGGCGTAGGTTGGCTATATCCACAACTGTTGATCAGCAGAAAATAGACAAAAAGGAGGAGGATGGCCTTTCGAGAAACTCTGAGCCTCAAAGAACACGCGTCCGTCCGGGCAAAAGCAAATTTTCGGCGCGTTGATGATCTCGGTGGCTAAAGAACCACCACAAGCTTTCGAACTCCTGGATTTCCCGGAGAATCTCAACTAGATTGCCTCAATTATCAGGACTATGATTTATGCGTGAACTGGACTAAATTAGACTAAACTGGATTGCTAGTCTTCCCTTTCAATGCCAAATTTTCCTTAAGAATCCCGGCTGACTAGCCGCATCTTGCAGAGTATGTTCCATAATCAAACTCAGAATCATAAATGGTCAGGCTTTCCTCAGTTATAAATTTCGTCAAGGGCCACTGCCGCTCCATAGATCAAAGCTCCGATTTAAGCGTTAAAAAGGCTAGGATTCCTAAAACCGCTGCTAGTATGGCCTATCTGGATTTCCTTAAACATACCTGGTAAGTTTCCTTATCTAGCAGGGCTCAGCGCATTCATTGCTATGGATCCGAATCCCAAGAAATGCGCTGCTAGCCTCTCCGCGCAATTTTTAATATCTGCCATTCTCTAATAATAATCTCTGCAAGCCTGCCCGCTATCGTAAAGTTTTCCTTAAGCATCCATACGAATTTTCCCTATAAAACGCTGAATTTCCGCAAAGTGTTCTGCAAGATAGCCTTGCCAGACAGATTCCAGATTCTTTAATGCTCTCTGCTAGCTGGCCCTTAGTTAAATATCTCGAAGATAGCGGCAGCCATGAGATTTACCCAAAATCGCTCTGGAGGCCTGCCAGTAACAAATTCGCGCCTACCCGAGCTTTTCCGCAAATTATCTCTGCTAGGCCCCCCTGGATGTGCTCTGATTCGAGTGGTCAGAGCGTGGTTAATCCAGCCTCCAGACCCGCACTTCCAAATCCCCTTCAAGAGTACAAAATGAGCAATCCGGGGTGGCCGAGACAGCATGTCTGGCCTTTTGAATGACTCGCTCTCTCTCTCTGTCTCTCTCTCGCTCTTCTGGATTATTGAAGTGTTCCACAACCTTTCCACCGTCTCCACTATGCTAATCCGTTTGAAGGGGTGCATTTTAAAAAGTGAGAAATGGTCAGACATGCCTTTAGGGTTTCACCCAGCCGTTTTTTCGGCTTTGCCAACCCCAAAAAATTTTATGGGCTGGTGACGGTGGAGGGATTATTGGGGAAATGAGTAAAAACCGGGGAATTAAAGAATTGGACCCGATTCTGGTCGGAACAATCTTGGCATCGCATTGACCACACTCGCGTCATTGGCCGGAAACTGCGTGGGAATGGAGGTACCGTAATCCGCCCCGGTACACCCCAAAAATTCCAAAAATTTACCAGAAATCCCCAAAATTCTTGCCGGATACCTATTTTTGCTCTTAAATCCGCGTTTTTGAACGATTTTGCACCCCAAATAGTTACTAACTTGCCTGCCATTCCATCCTCACGATTTTCCTAAAAGAACTCTGCTACCTTGCCCCTATTTTTGGTATACTATAGCTCATTCGATAGGCTAGGTCTCAAAAATGACAAAGAAATTACTGAAGCCGAGAAAAATGACAAAAGGTTTACGGTAGACCGGAAAATCACTGCTTGTAGGCTACGGGTACTTTAGGAAAAATCGAATTTTCCTTGTAGATCTGCGCTTTTTCAGGAGTAATCTGGCCGATCACCAGAGCTATCGTATGCCGAAGAATTCCACGTTAGACACTAGTAACCGTCACAAAAAGGGCTGTAAAATGCATTTTTGTTGTGACAAGGAATTCCTCTTTTCCTTTCGTTTTTGAATTGTTAAAACCGCACAGCTAAGAATTTTTGTTGCCTCAAATTAACTGCGGCCCCTCGCTGAAAAATTCCGGTCCACTCCTGCAAAGATGCCCTTTCCCACAGAGCTTTCCTGGTTACAGAAACAAGTCTGAGACCTGGCAATCCGACCAAATATTCCAAACCACACATTATTCCCAACGATCCCCCAGTCGATTTGGTGACAAAATTCAAATTCTCGAATCGCGCGTCGCTGCTCATCCAGCAAAATCCCATGTCAAAAGTCAATCCATTTTGCAAATTCCAGTGCTTTCTGAGTGATATGCACCCGTCCACCATCGGTGGGTTACGGCAGGACCGTTCTTTCACGCAAAGATCACTGCCGGCCCACCGATCGGCTATTCCGCAACTTTTCCTAAACGATCTCTGTTAGCTTGCCCCTTTTGGCCCGGACAGTCGCTCATTCGATAGAGCAAACAATTCTAAACAAGGTATAGTGGTCCAAAATGCGAAATCATCGCGGGAGCCGAGAAAAATTGACTTAAATATCGGTTTTGACGAATGTCTAACTTACCGTAATAAAACTGAATTTTTCCCGAATACCGTAATCCATGTATCGTCTTTCAGATTTAGCACTGGTGCAAAATTGCTGGCTTTAGCGTATAGGCTAGAGCTCTAAAAGTTCCATTACGCTCCTGATTACTATCCAACAACAGCTACCGTATTCCATCAAATCCAGTCAAACCCGACAACGTCTAGAAAAATAGTAATGAAGACATTATTTCCCAGACTACCATCTCTATGGTGAGTTTTGAGGGCATATAATGGTCCTCCGTTTCGCGCATCGAATTCAATACAGTATGCCCGCGCAAACTCACACTGCTTTTCTCAACCAAGCTACAGTAGACCACCAAAAATCCCAACTCGCCTCCGAAATTGTGCCCCAATCACAATATTTCCCCGGGTGTCTATTTGACGAGAACGGCGATTTCTGGAATCAGAAGCCTATTGTCAAAAGTCAACCCCGGATTTGGTGATTTTCCAAATTCCATGGCTTGCTGAGTGTAAAGAGTGGCCGTGGATTTGATGATATGCACCGAACGGTGCTTGGGGTTACGGTAGGATAAGCTGTATTGTGTACACGCAGCTGGGGAGACTGAACAGAGCATCGAGTTTTGGCGTTTTCCAGCCTTTTTTGTCGTTTTTTAAACGTCTGACGCTTGGTAATAGCATTTGATGCCACGGACTTTCGCCCGTTGAGAGGTATACACGCCATTAGTTACCCTAAGGGTTTTCCAGCTTTTCTAGCTGTAACCCTCTTATGATCGTGAAATAGCAGTACTTGTGCAGAATTTTCTGCTGATCCCATATGTCATGGAATCCTCTGATTAAAAAGCTACAGGCTTTTTTTAGTAAAGAAGTTAGTTGTTTTAATAAAAAAGAAACTAGCACCAGCCAAAAATTCTACACAAGATAATTTTTTTGCGAATGGCATCCTGGCTGTTTGTCAGGAATTAGAGTCAGTTGCTTTCATGGGCGCAAGTGGAGGAAACCGTCAAGTCCAAGCAGTCCACCGCCTGTAGTCGAGCGGCGAGTCATCCCTGGTACTCCGTTTTCTAAAAGTCGTACCAAACTCGACTATGGCAGAAGAAGTTCACCCTTAAAAATCATCCATCGCAAGGTACAAAATTTTGTTGGTCGTGTTGGTGATCTGTACCAAGGTCGTGAAGATGTATACTTCCTGGGTGGCAGCTAGCTTATCGAGTTATTAAGTTTCTATATCCTTCCTTCCGGGACCCGGCCAGGTGGTACAAATCGCCTTTTTTAAGTACTGTATTTCCTGAGCCATTCGGATAACAAAATACCGAATCAACCCGGTATTCACAGAAAATCCAAAAAATATTTGTCATTTGACCCGATTCGGAGGGACTTATTTTCTCCCCCCACTCCGACCCGCGGAAGATCCCCTGCCTGATTATCCGGGAGAGGGTGGCACATATTTTGTATAAATGGGTCCCCCGGTTTCGTGGAAAGATACCGTAATTCCGCGCCCGTGACGCCCGTGCAGAGGAGTTTGTGGGAACCACCCTCAACAAGTCACGATTCGGAGGAATCTTATAATGATTGTTTTTCTGGAATTCCAATTGGAATGCACGTATAAAAGCTTGGTATCCTGCGATTTTCACAATTTTTCTAATTCTTTGTTTTTAAAGACCTGGGAACGGCTAGAATCTATTCCCTTTCTGCTAGCTTCCCCGACTGGGTTGCCATTTCCTTAGGAATCTGTGCTAGCCTGCCCTTCCCACGGTCACACAATCCCCAAGAAACTTTGCGGATTGCTGCAATAGCGAATTCCTCAAAAATCTCTGCTAGGTCTAGCTAACCCGGGAATGCACCTCGAATCCGATGACCAAAAGACACTCTTGAAGTGAGTAGGATGCTCCAGAATCGAACCATCATGACACTAGGTGTCGACAGCTACTCCGCCTGAAATGACATGCCCAAGCTAATTTTTCAGGGCGATCTCCAGCGTGTTTTGCCTAGGACCCCACTGGCATTTTCCCCACGTAATTTGGTGGTGCAATTGTCAATACCCAGCAGCCGGAAGGAGTTGATTTTCAGGTTTCCTGGTCCCTTTAAAAGTTCCCAGAAGGCAGGAATGGCTCGCAAAACGGAAGAAGTGTAGCCGACGGTTAATGAAAACTATCAGAACGGAAAAGTAGCGTAGGATTGGACTTCGGTAATTTTCTGGAGCGATTGTGAGGTGTACCCTGTGGCGTTCTGGTTTTCGACATCTATTTTCGCTAGTTACCATTTTTTGTGGTTGTTGTCTTCTGGCGAATATTTGCCCCCTGGTGTGTCGTCGCTGTGTTGTAGCGTAGCTGAGCAGAATAAGCGCATTTTTGAAGGGGGGCAAAACTGAGGGATTAGAGATTCGTGTGGGCTCAAAAGAAGGGACGGCTCGCTGAATATAGGGGGGTGTTTTTGTTGTGCCGTAGAGGGTGTAGTTTACCCGATTTTTTACTAAGGTTTTTCCTCTCTTTCGCTAACTCTCTCTCGCTCTCTCTCTTTCTCTCTCTCTCCCTCCCACTCGATCTCTTTCTACTTTCTTGGTTAGCTGGGATAAGCTATAGTTTGATAATTTGAAATATTCTAAAGGTTTTCTAATCTGCGTTAAGAGTGAAGCGGGCTTAGATACGATTTACGAACTTCCCCTACCCCACCCAAAAAAAGCCAATCCCATTATTAAATGTATTTCACTATAGTACTTCCCCTCCTCTGCCCGGCACTAATTCTATGCAATTTCCGCCCCTTCTAAATTCAATTACCGTAGTCCGGAGTGTTGCATATAACTGATCTATGTGAATGGAGAGGGGATATAGCTAGCTACCACCCGGCACCGAGGGGAACTCTTAATAAACGGGGCCGGGGGAACACCACGAATCAGGCCGTGCAAAGGACAGAGCACTTTTTTGCTCTTAGGACTACGGTGCGCCTTTAAAAGGACATGGACGATCCCAAAAGAATTCCTGCTAGCCTCCCCCGAAAGAAATTATGCTAGGGAATTCGTAATTTTTCAGTGAAAAAATGTTAGCGCACAGCGTATGCAATTAAGCCCAGATCGAATAAATTTCAGAGATGACAAAGCCTCTCATAAATTCCTAAAAATTGACCCGACCCGACGGCTAGGTCTCGACAGCTTACCAGGAGGGCCGATCGGGTTCTTAGGGCATTTAATTACCTCTTTATGTCTCTTCTCTCTCTCTCTCTCTCTCTCGCTCTTTCACTCTCTCTCTCTATCTCGCTTTTTATCTCTCTCTCACGGAATCTATCGCTACAAACAAGTAACGCCGTCGCAAGCATTATTGGGACGTTCATGACAGCCAGGACCCCCTTGAAAAAATTTCACAGCCATTTCCGCCAGTTTTCTCATATTATTTTTGGCGAAAGAAACGGAAGTAGTCTAGCTTCACCCCGTCCCCTCCCCCTAGTCAACTGAATGAATAGCGTGCAAATAAGAACAAGAGAGGGCAGGTGCAAATGACAGCTTCACAATTGTTTCTTTCCCTTTCTGGCGCATTTTTTTGATTTTTACTTATAGAAAATACTTCTTCTTCCCAGATTTCACCTGAACTTTTTCAGATTTAATTTGCAGCCTTCTATGCACCCGTTCCGATAAATTGATGGCGTAATTGGTTAGTCAAACCTTAAAGGGGCTCCGAAATCTGGTCCACGGCCCCCTGCTGTGATTCCTGGCAAATTGCCAGATGCGGCCGCAACGCGACCGCCGCATGCTCTTTTGCCCCCGTTTGGACCCGAAAACTCTTGAATTTAAAAATTCTGATGCTATTTTTGGAATCTTCACCGAATTTTGATCATTCCAGACTTTTAAATTATGAAAATTGACCAGAGAATCACCGAGATCGAGAGATTGGGTGCCTTACGAGGCATTACGACATGTAATCGTCGCACACTCAAAAACTCGTTTTCGCCCCGAGAACATTTCGGTTTTACTCAAATATTTGACGTTTTTTCGCAACGAATACAGTTTTGTTGTACTCCTCGGCAGTGACTCTTTCGTTTTTTGACCCGTAGGTTCAATCCCCGCACGCGCGAATTTTGACTTCTGAGCCCCTTTAAAGGGGTGATGACAGGGGAATGGTTTTTAGATTTCAAGGTATGGAAAATCAGTGGGAGCAAGACACGAAACCGGCCATCCTGATCGAGGA
>CATQJA010000424.1:0-64351 GCA_958295435.1 Mesorhabditis spiculigera
GAACACAGTAGGGTTGGGTTTTGGCGCAACCGGTTTCCGATCGATCGCTTTTGCATATCCTAAACGATTAAATCGTTGAACGAAAACCGGTTTCCGGCACCAAACCGATTTAAATCGGTTCACGCAGGCAAAACCGGTTTTTGCCAGGCTCGGAAATCGAGTCCAGGGTAAAAAACCGGTTTTCACGATTCGGTCCCGGAAGTGAAACCAAACCAACAAACCAACAAACCAAAAATCGGTTTGATGCCGGGAAACCGGTTTTCGTCCAACGATTTAATCGTTTAGGATATGCAAAGCAATCGATCGGAAACCGGTTGCGCCAAAACTAGAGTGAGGGAGGCCTAGGCTAAAGCCTAGGCTTGCCTAGGCTTCCTCAGGCTTCTCTAACTGGCATCGCCTAGGCTGAGCCTGGGCTATGCAAAGTACGCCTGACCTCTAATTAGTCAGGCTTTATCTGGAAATTTTATGTAAAGTCGTATAATATTCGAATTTTTGCCGAAAAATAAGGATTTTTTTGAAACTTCCGGGGGTCGAAGAGCTGTATTGGGTCCAAGAATATTCTACAAAGTTAGGGGTACTGTTTTTGACAGACCTTACGGCACGATACGTTAATAGCACGCGGATACACAAAAGTCAAGAGTCGGTTCGAACGGGCGGGGATACAATTGCCTCTCCTGATATCCTGCCTATATGTTTCCCACCTTCGGCCTCCTTGTAATTTGTTATTGCAACAAAAGATACTAACGTTTTAGATGCAGTAACCAGATTAACATGTTTTCACGCATTGCATAAAAAGCCTGCGTAAATCCTAGGCTTCCGCCAGGCGTCGGCAGGCGCGGAAATGCAATTCGGCCCAAGAAAGCCTGAGGAGGCCTGCCGCTCCCTCACTCTAGCCAAAACCCAACCCTAGAACACAGCGCTTAGCGCGGAATTTAGCGTATTAAAACGGAATTTTCATCGAGTATTAAAACGGAAACGACCACGCTTGCGAAAACCGGTTTTTAGGATAAGGGAAATTTTATCCAGCTTTATTGCGGCTCCGAAGAGCCAGATTTCAGGTAGCAAGCCCTGTTTTTATTCGTTGCTTTTTTGTAATTAAAATTGGTTAAAAACTTTTGCATTTGCGAGATCTGCACAATATAACACGGATCGGGGTAAAGAATCACCGGTGGGGGAACGGATTGATTAGAGAAGACGAGCAACAAAACAGTCAAAAAGGATAACCGTCATCAATATACATCGATTAGAGTGTTCGGGGGAAACCGTACTAGCGACTGGAAACTGGAAAATTCTAAATAAAACCTTTCAAGGAAAAAAACTGCAGGGAATTATTCGGCCTTTTTCGCCTCGACGAGCAGGTCGCCACGATAGAAGTCGGCGCGAACTTCGAGCTGGAAACAGGAAAATGGATTGGATTTTCATAACTTCAAGAGTTGGAAGTGTGGATTTTTGGCCCTATTGCATTATCGGGGGGGCGTTTTCGTGAATTTAGTCTCAGGTCGAAAAAAACTTGGAAAAATTATGACCAAAATATTTTGTCAATTTCTTAAAAGAATTGTAAAGTTTTTATGTTTAGAGACAGTAATCAACTGTAGAAAAATCTTTTTCATTTATATGAAGTGGATACGATCTTTTGGCTCAAGCCCCTCCCCCGATAATGCAAAAGAACCTTTTTATTCCATCCCACTACACTCACCACATCGCCTTCGGAGACGCAAATTCTCTGCGGGAAGATGAAGGCCGAAATGTTGCAGCCGGCCGACCGCGACTCGTACCGATCCACCTTCCACCAATAGACCACACCATCACAGATACCGCTAGACGTGACCGGGACTCTGTAATTTGCTTTATAAAATAGTTCTTAATCTAGCGACGGTAATCCATCCATCCGAAATTCTTGCGGATCATCTTTTCGATCAAATTTTATATCAGAAGATCGTTCAAACATCCCACCTTGTCGTCAGTGTTCTATTCAGCAGCACCGGCTCGGACGCAATCGTTGTATCCAACGCCGAGTCCATCGAAAAGGGCATCAACTCGAAATTGGCGGACATCTAGAAAAATATAATGCCCTTTTATAACAACAACTTACGGCAGTGTGCGGGAAGTTAGCGGTCGCAATGTCGCGGTACTCGAATAATGAGAAGGGCGCGATCGGGCTCAAGTCGAATCCGAGGTGGCTTGAGGGGTCTAAGCGTCATAGTGATGCTATATAGAAAAACTTACTCGGCCGACTCCTGTTGTGCAAAAAATCGGAAAACACGAGCTGGCCGACGGCGAGGAATTGTCCAGGGAATACTGTAGCATCCATCGAATAGTGCTGGAATTAACGAATTAGTTCGCATAAAGGTAATAATAGCATAATGATTGTTTCATTTTTTAAATGACGAACCCTTGCTGTCGCCACCCAGTCGAGAGAATTTTTGCATAAGGTCCCATCGAGCCGGAATGGCCAATGGAGAATGAGATCCTGTTCGCCTGAAAAAAAAACTATTTGAAATCTCCAAAAAACCCAAACCTTGTAAGGGAGCAATCATCACATCCGCTTCTGTTTTGAGCATCACCAGATTTAAAAGGGATAGATCCGGCTGGCATATGGACAGTTTTGCAGAAGGTCTTTCTGTCGCTATCCTAAAAAAAGCACGACTGATCTTGTGATCGTACGAGTTTCGGCCCAATGGATTTCAGTGCAATCTGAAAACCTAATTCCTTACCTGTAAGACACGGCGACGCAAGCTGTCAAATCGTGTACCCGACACGGTGTCTGCTCCGGGATTTGGGCAAGCAGGAGCCTGACCAGAAATTAGGATCAGGTCCCGAAAAGCCTACTCTTGTGCTGCCTTGTCATGCAGATGGAGCACCTCGCCGTTGCTTTGGGTGAAGACGGACAGATGGGGAATGTCACGCTGGAAGTACGATTTTGAAATCTAGTTTTTAGATTTAGATACCTTTCGCTCGGGTATCGAGATTTCCAATCGAGTCGCACCATCGCGCACGGTCCAGGATACAGCCAGCTAAAAAGATCAATTTTCAATGAGTGCCCGAAAGCCACCTCATCCCCAGGCTTCATCTCGAGCGGTTCGAGCAGCGGATAGATGCCGTTCGGCCAACACGACTCATCGCTCATTGTATCAATCGTCACATCACCGTATATTCGAGAGCTATAAAAGTAAGCATAAATAGAATAGCAAAAGTACAAAATAAGAATAGATGATAAAGTCAATTACAAAGACTATAAAAGGAAATATCAATTATTACGATCTTGCGTACTTTACATCTTTATATGGGAAAAGTAAGTCTCCAAAAACTAATACCTAAAGGCTGATGCAATGGCGTGCACTTTCGCTTCTTTCGTGGCCATCAACAGTAAGGTACCATTCATCGGGCTGTCCACCATATCTTCGAGTTGCTACAACGAAATATGCTATACAAAACCTCGAACAACCAACCGCTTCGCTGGTAAAATCCACGCTAAGCGCCGGCGTCCAATCGGAAGCCACGAAGGTATCAGGGTAATCTTTTAAATAGGCTGACCAATAAGGATCACGATCTAAATACAAAATTTAGCTTCTTCTCACAAACA
The DNA here is from genome assembly GCA_958295435.1 of Mesorhabditis spiculigera. Classification (NCBI taxonomy): domain Eukaryota; kingdom Metazoa; phylum Nematoda; class Chromadorea; order Rhabditida; family Rhabditidae; genus Mesorhabditis; species Mesorhabditis spiculigera. The sequence continues at coordinate 3,584 of CATQJA010000424.1, forward strand.
ACCTTCTGGTCGGTTTGAAAGCGAGTTTTCCTGCGTCACCCACGTCGAACATACGGCCACATCCCCGACGTATGCAACGTGCGTAGCGTGGATTGATTCCGAGGAAAGCAGCGCCAGAAAGACTGTCGCCTGAATTGTCGTATATAGATGACATCAAAAATGAGACACCTTCTCGGGGATGAATTTCGCATTTGGCGCAGCTATTCGCCGATGCGCGTCAAGCATCGTCGCCACGGTCCCTTCGCCAAAGACACAACAATCCATCGTCTCGCTCAAGATCACCTGCGCCTAAAATGCCATACTTTCAAAGAAGGACTGAAAGGTACAAACCTTCAATGAAATCTCGATCTCAAAAGACCGCTCTTCGATGATTTGGATGCGATTGGAGAGGCCATTCTGTGCTCGGACCTGGAATTTGTACTTTGCCAAAAGCTTATATCTACTTCTCGAGAAATCTTTGCCAATATCGGGTTGTACTCGCACGAGATGACGTTCGGGGTGATTCTAAATCATTGAAAAGGTCTGTAACCCAGAAAAACTCGTACCTAGCGGCGACCAGCGAAAGAAGCGCCGTCCCAGAGCCGATTTCGAAAAGCAAATCGCCCGGTGATGTCTAAAATACAACAGGGTTAATATGACAACAATCAAGTTACCGCTTTTCCAATTGCTTCTGCAAATTTCGCATTCCGTTTCGCATCGTTAATCATTGGAAAATGCCATGCGTCAAACAGCTGAGACTTCTAAAACCAGCTACATGTCAACTAGTACAAAACGTACGAAATTCGCCAAATTCATCCTGTGCGCCACTCGTTCGTTCCCGACGGTCAAACGGATGCAGTTTTGAAAGCGCTCAATTGCCTCGCCGACTTCTCCTAAAATTTGCGCTTACCAAGAGCAGCTAATTCACAAGCCACCCGAATTAAGCTCTTCCATAGTTTCCCCTTATTCGGCCCCAAACTACCTCGATGAAAAGCATCCCGGGCTAGCACTTCATGTACAAGCGCGGATTCGGGAAACAGCTCCAATGCATTCTTCCACACCCCATGTGCCATCACCACATCGCTACATCCGGACAGCTGCTGCGCAAGTGCCTTAAAAACCCAAAATTCATCGTCTTCGTGTAAGACCTACATCAGAAAACTCGGCCGCAAAGTCGGCATACCGCGTCTTCTCGTCGACCGTTTTCAGGACGACAAAGTAGTGAAGCAGCGCCTCGGAATGTTCTCCTTTGGCGGTTGCTTGACGCGCCAAGTATAGGGACAACCTCATCTCATCCTGGAATTCCCAATTATGGCTTTTTGAAAGTAAAAAATTGCAAAAAAAAATAAAATGAAGTTTTAGAAAAATTATGTTTTCTATGATGCTACGCCATTCCAGTCGACATAAACGTAATTTGCAGCATAAAGGAACAAAACCGCGTGAAGATTTATGAACGAAATCCGTACATTGGACCGCAACGGAGCTCAAAAATGAAATAAATGTTTTGTTTTTATTCACTTTTCTCAGAATTCATTGGTTCGTTTTCTATGTAAATCCGCGCTGCCGATTGGACTTCTACCACGCCGTTTTCGAGCTGTTCAGCCTTGGTTCGGTAATGCACATGATGGGTAAGGGAGGTAAAATCCAACTTTTTCTCTGTTCCTGTGGAAGCCTATTTTTAGATCAGTTTCTTCAAAAGCTGTAGTTTGTCGAGTCTTCGCGTTGTGACTTGCCGAGTTTTTTGCAGGTATCTGGGTCAAACGCAGATTTTTTTGCAGCCAACCGGGGCGATCATTTCTCGTATAGCGGCCTGCTTAGCAATTCCTTTAGCGCCTAGCGCCTCCAACGGCAATTCGGTGAGCTTATCCACCCCCCTGGGGACGATCCTCGCACAGACAATGTAGCTGTCTGTGGATGGTGGTAGGGGAGCGGGGGTCGAGCGCGCCTGCGTCTTCCTCAGCCCTCACATTCGGTGGTGGGGGCGAGGGTGAGCGAGTGTGAGGGAGAGAGCAGAACCGCGGGAGCCGAGGGTGGTGCTGGCCCGATTCCAACAAACGCGACGCGCTGGCTGTTGGCGGGGCGCGTGCTAGCAGCGACTGAGTATGCTGCCCCGGCTCGACAATGGCTACCACACAGGCCTTTGCTTTCTATCTCCGCCCCCAAAACACCCCCACGCTAACTCCTCCCCTACTCGTTCGCACCGCCCGGCGGCTTCACCCCGCCCAACCAGCCGGTGGTTAATCGTCATGGAGCGTGGGAAGATTAGGTGCCGAGCCGGGGTGATTGGTTAACCCTGGGTATCTTGCTTTGAACGGGTGCCAACGCCGTGAAGTGAACCGGGGTTAGGGGCCGGAAAAGGGAAACTCATCGATTATTCATACAATATTCATACATTACGTGCAAAGCTCTTACTGACCACAAATTTGCACATGGTTCTCGGGCAAAATTGACTAATGAAAGTTTTTGTGGCTGCTTTCGAATCTCGCGGTGTATTGGCGCCCGGCCCGCCGTTGGGGTAATCGATTAGTTGCCCTTCCTAACGATCCTAAACGTACAATGCGGGCGATGTTAAAATGGACTCTTCTCGTTTTCAGGCACTTCAATAATCGTACTTTTGGGATGAACTATTCAGAATCCCTTATGCGGTGGTCTTATCAATGAAGAATTGGCGTAAAAAACTTTTTCGGCCTTCTTGCTTGACTCGATTTGAATTGCAGGGATCCCGGGAGACGGTAGTAGCCTACGGGCATAAATTGAGCGCCACGGCTAATTCCTATAGATCTGCATACAAAATTCCTTGAAAAAATCGTTGTGTATTTTCTTAATTGGTTCACTGAAAAACATCATTCTCATTTACTTCTTACTTACTCATTTCAATTCTTGCTCGCATCGACCCGTGTTACTATGGCTTCCCGAGCCATTCTCGGGCTTCACGTTTCCGCTCGATAGCCGCCAACCCTTTGAAATTTCTTTGATTTCAGGAGACCGAGTGGAGCCCCGGGTCACCTCGATATTCCAGTACTGTTTGAGAGCATGTCATAGACCGGCCTGCGGCATACCAGCGCTTCGCCAAAATGGAGTACGTTTTTTACAGGGATCTGTTTTTCCTGGAGGGTGTTCTTAATTTCTGGTCTGTTTTCAGAGAAGAAGACTGGTTACGATTTGGGTCCGATTGGGGGCCCGGGACATCAGACGACAGTTTCATAAATGACCTCAACATTCCGTTGCGGGATTCGCCGCCGCCGGTGCAGTATGTCACTGATGTAAGTTTTTCTGTGTTGAGAAGCTTACCTTATTTTTTTGCTTTATAAATTGAAACCTTTTTTGATCATCCAGTCTAAAACGGCAATTTTTCAATTGAATAAAATTCTTGCCCCTTCCAGATGCAACCCCACACTTCGGCAATGGCCACAATGGATCTGGGATTTGACGACGGGTTCAACAATGGTTGGAATTCCTATTCAGGCGTAAACATCCTTTAGTGTACGACGAGTTGGAAAACAACACGTACCAAGTCCAAATGACGGCCGTCACCACGCAGCAATCCACCTCTTATGCAGAAATGCAACCGATACAGGCGACGGTGAGCCAGACGCCCGGATTTCTGATTAGAATTTTTATTTAGTCTTCTCACAACTATCAAGAGCCGGTGCAACAAATGTATGTGGAAGCGCATGGGACGCAAGAAACTAGCTACTATCAGGTTTCTTTTTTTGTTTTTTTTTTTCACGTGAAAACTAAAACAGTCCCACTAACGCTTCTTTTAGTATGAGCAAGTGCCCGTCACGCAGCCGCCACAGCAAATACATCAGATGCAGCCCCAGACGAGCGGCCATATGCAACAAATGGTTTGTAGTTGTTTTTAAATTTTTTTAATTTAGAAATGGTGAGACAATTACGTTTATTTCAGATGACGTCGTCTGACTATATGCAGGTGGAGCCGTCGACATCGCAAATTGTGGACCCCGTAGTGCTGCCCCAGCAGTCCAACACGCCACAGCCAGCGGTATTCTGGCCTCAAAATCAGCGACATTCTTTTTTAGAAGCCCAAGTCGAATCGAAGCTCGCAGCAAAATCGGTCGAGTGCGCAGAGAAAGGGCAAAGCTGGTGGGTTTTGAAGCTCTTTTATTTTTCTCCGTTATTTATCATATTACATTCCTAACAACCATCTACTACTTTAGCTGCTGCAGCGACCAGTAATCAAGCGCCGCGACAACAGCCCAAGAACCCAGACAATTCCCAGCAAACCGTCTGTCTCAGCCAAGAGGAAACACAGTTGATGTCCCAAATTATGCGAGGTAATAGGCGCATGAAATGTCAAACATTTCTTTGTTTTTTAGAGCTTCAAGAAATCGCAACGCAATTGGCGGCAACGGAAGACGAGGATATCAAGAGCAACTTGGTGCAGAAGAGGAAGTGCGTGTTTTTGCGACCAATTTTCGAATGCCTGGCAGCGAAGCGCTAATCATCGGCTTTTCAGGGAGCTAGAGGAGACTCAACAGCGCATCCTTCTGTCACAGTTGATGAAGCAGAACGCCTCGTGAGTTGATAATCGCAAATTTTCCTTGTTTTCGATCTTCACACAGACTTTACTTTGGAAAAGTCGTTGTTTCGCTTTATCGCTTCAATTCGTCGGGTTTAGGAATAGAAAAAAGAAAATACTTTCTGTATTAATCTATGTATTAATCCGGAAATTGGACCCTAATGGAGAAAGTCTGTGGCCCCGATCATGTGATAATCCGATAATTCCAAACAAAATTATTTTGCTTAAGGCTGGCCGCTCAAATCTCGGCACCAGCTATGCAGCAACAGGCCCCGGTTGTACAACAACCACCTCCTCCACGGCCTCGTCCAGCACCCCCCGCCAGGCCGCCGGTGCCCAAGGTTGGTTTCGCGATTCTCGACTTGCCCATTTTTCTGCCATACTTTTTCTCGTTTTGCGCTCGGCTTTTGTCGCCCGTTCCGTTTCCGTTGCCTGCCCGCCGTTGAATGGAGGGGAGATCTGTCCAACTTCGGGTGGTGTTGGATTGCTCCTAGATAGGCCAAAACTTGACTTGATTTTTCTGAGAACTTCCAGGAGCAATCCAGTGTGTCGCCAGTATTGGCGAGCTGTCGGGGCCGCCGGCCCTATCCTTCTAGATGTCCGGGTCTGGGTTGGATGCAGACGGGTGTCGTGTCCAGGGTTATTTTTTTGGGGGAGGCATGGTTCGCCGTGTTGGATGTTTTAATTTTTGAAAAGTCTGAAGGTTACTTTAACTAGATCTGGCATTATTTTGGCCAAATCCACCCCGAAACCCGGGGATTTTTTAAGCTTCCGGTTCTTATTCACATTCCAAATTCATTTTAGGCAAGTTCAAGTTTTCAGGTTTTTTAAGCGCGTTTTTCGAATATAGAACCGGAAGCGATTTTTTCCTGACCTCTTTCCCGCTACAATTTACTTTTTTTTTAATTTTCCAAAACGCCAACCATGCCTTCCACCTCGTCACCAATCAAACCTGCAACTAACGCACACACTCACCATCCCCTCCAACCTTTTAGAACAACGGTCCGGCCCAGCTGAAGGTGCTCCAAAGGCAGGGCTCGGGCACGACCCTGGCCCCGAAACGCTCCCAACCCAAGAAGCCACCTCAACAACCCGTCGAGCCCCAGCCCAAGACCATCCAGGTCATCCAACAACCCGACGGCAGCCTGGTCTGCGTCGAAACGGGCCAAGTGCTGAGGGCCAGTATCGAGCCAATGACCAAACAGCCACCGGCCACCATCACCCCGCCGCCCGAGGCCGTCGCCGGTCACACCGATGGCCCACCGCTGCTACACCCCGAAACCGAGGCCGCCCATGCATCTACCTCGGCCATCACCATGCTCTCCTCGACGGCCAACGACGGATATTGTGAAGTGAAGGTGCCGGTTTTATTCAATTTTTGGTTCTTTGGTATTTCCAGGGGGGAAAAACTGTTCTTGGGTTCCAGATCTTGCTAGATAGTTTTGTTACGATTCCTACGCCTAAAAAATTCATTTTGTTTAAAAATACGCCTGAAATTGTTATTTTTTTTAATCCAAATTCGAAATTGAATACGGTTTACACTTTTTCAATATAGTTGAATTTTAGTTTACTATACCCGTTATTAAAATAATTTCTATGACGTTACTAAGCACATCTGGATTTATGAGCGAAAAATTCCGTTCCCTCTGGAAATACTCAAGAACCATTTTTAATTTAGCTTTATGCATTTTTATTGGGTTCGGCGAGCACCGCCTGGGCGTCCAATTTATTTCCTGCAATCCCAGTCCAAATCGTCTACCCCCCGGTTACGTAACATTTTGTTGAAGGGGCTGTGAAGAAGAACGGTGCGCCAAAAACAAGGCTACACTTTATTTTACAGCCTTTAATCCAGCTTCACTCCCCTTTATAAGCACTTTTCCCTGGGCCACCCCTGGTGTCGGATAAAAAAATTGTTTTGCAGGGTTTTCAGGAGCTTTTAGTGCGGGTACTAATTCAACAAGACTAGCAGCAAGTGATACTGTTTTTGAATTGACGAGTTTTCTCACGTTTGAACTAATTGGGTGCGCTTGATCTTGACAAACAAACCCGATAAAAACTAACAGGAGGTAAAGTAAATTTGGAGAATAAATTAGAGATGAGAGAAATTAGCTCTGTGGTACCCTTAAATGTTGCTAGGAGCTAGGGGATCTTGTACTACGTGATTGTCTAGCCGTGTGTACATGCAAAAATCTTTTTTTTGTGTGTTTTCTGTCTTCATCGCGCCTTCAGGTCCAACGAGCACCCCCTCAGCCTCAACCCCAACAGTCGCTTCAACCCCAACAACTCCAACATCATCCCCAGCCTCCCCAGCAGCAGCAGCAGCCGCAGCAGCAACAGCAATTTTACACGAGCACGCACAGCTTGCAGGTAGATTGATAGAAGTGGTTGATTTGGTTTTATCTTTTTTTTGGTTATGCCAATTTGCGATACTTTTTGACGGCATGTTGCGGGTAGCGGTATTTTGTTATTGTGCGCATTTTTAGTGGTCGTAGACAAGCCCTTCGAGAATAGCCGGTTGACGTATGATTCCTATTTTGTGGGAATTAATCGGTTATCCGGACTTTTTAAAACCATCAAATTAAGTATTAAAAGTATTTGCTAGGATCAGGAGAAAGATTAATAGACCAGCGTATAGTTTTTTTAGCCAATTAAACGGTTAGCGTGGGGTTAAATTTTTAAAACTTGCTACATTAAAAGTATTCCCGACAAGGAAAAGAATATTAATAACTTTTTCAGCCTGTAACAACCACCCACATCCAGCAGCAACCTCAGCAAAATGTGCAAATCACGACGGCACCCCTGCAACGGCGTCCGATGCAAAAGGTTGGTTTTAACGTGCCGGGAATTTTTACCAAAACATTTTTTTAGCAGCAACCCCCTCAACAGCAGCAGCAACAACAACAGCAACCAACCGTCGTCTACGTGCAGACCGGGCAGGGCCAGGCGGCGGTCGTCACCCAGCATCAGTACATCCAACAACCGCCCCCACAACCCCTCCATCACCAGCAGCCTGCCCCCACCCAGATCGTCACCAATCAGGTCATCAATTCGCGGAATAGCATTGTACGTTTTTTTAAAACCTTAATTTTTAACATTAGCTTTTTCCTCTACAAATCCGACTTTTAGTCCACCGAAACGATGAAAATTGTCGCCGGCCAGCTGATCTCGCAAAATCCGGGGGTGGAGCCAACGGTGAAAGATGTACGTTTTAAAATTGCGAATAGTGTATTCAAAAAAATGTTAGGTAGTACGCGTGGCCTCCGGACAGCAGACTGGCCGCTACACACTACCGGCGCAGAACAATAGAAGGCAACAACCGTTGATTCTCACTTCCACCGGGGCCCAACCGCAAGTGGTCGTTGGAAAGGTACGTCAGGGAATATTCTAACTAGAATGAAGTATTTGACGATAAATCCGAGAATATTTTAATCTTTGAAACCGTTTTTTACCTGCTTCATCGATTCTCACGTTTTAGGTGATGACACACTTGCCGCCTGGCATCAACTTGGGTTCATTGCCACCTGGTACTCATCAGGTCGTCATTGTTGATCAGCCACCTCCTCCTGCTCCCCCTCCGCCACCTCCAAAGCCTGTGGTGAGCCTAACGTGATATTGTGCTTCTTCTGCTTGCTTTTCTGATAATCTTCAACGTTATCAGCCAAACCTCTCAACCGTTATAATTAAGCTGAAATTAGTCTTCATAAAAACGACGTATTTAGATCACCAAGATGCCGGCCGCCGAGTGCGAGAAACGCCTAGCCGAGCGACAAGAAACGCGTGCCACCCGGTTACGCAGCTTCTTTGACGATATGACCGAGCGGATAGGGCAACCGGAAAGCGAGCGGCCCTTCTCGTCGCTGAAGGACGTCGTGGAGCGCTTGTTACCATACGGACTGAGCGACGAGCCGCCGCTCAAGCCTGAATATGAAGCCGAGTGTGAGTTTTTAACCTTACTCTTTAGGACACTTATTAAATTGGGACAAGAAGCAAAAAAAACTAGTAATAAGGGCCCGTTTTTAGGAGTTATTATCGAGTTTTCGATGTTCTAATATACCTCATTTGAAAGAGCTTGCGATTTTGAACCAGTCCAACCCTTCGAAAGTTGCTGAACAAAAAGGGTTTTGGGTAGAACGTTTCTAAAACTATATTTTGCTAGCCGCATGCAAAAATTGGGGAAAGCCACCTTTTCAGAGCGAATTTGCTCCAAGAACGTAATCGTTTGATTTTTTCGAAGAGGAACTTACGAAGAATTTCAAGCTCATCGAACCCGCTATATCACATCGCAAAACATCATGATTTCACGAAAACAACGCCCTTTTTTAGCATTTTGCGAAAGGATAGCCTCTGCAAGCCGTCATTAATGCTGGAATCTAGCGCGCGACCCACCCCCCGCTGCCCCATTTTCAGCATTTTCAGCATTGCTGAAAATACTGAATTTCGGCCAAATAAATAGAGCATTTCGTTATCACCCATCACCGCCACCTTGGCCGAGTGGTCTAAGGCGCCCGACTTATGATCGGGTCCGGGTAACCGGGCGCGGGTTCGAACCCCGCAGGTGGCAAACTTTTTGTTTTTTGCCCAAAATTGTTGCCGAATTTTTCTATGGCCTCGGACAGCACTCCGACCTAGTTTCAGGCGCAGTTGATTTTTTACCTGCCAGAAATTGGAAAAACCTGATCGGGTCTTTTTTACCTTATTATATTTGTTCTTTTTTTAGTTGACAACAACCTGATGCGAAGTTTCCTGAACCTCTCGATGAAGCAGGACAACCTGATGAAACGCGTGGGCCGGGCATTTTTGCAAGAGTCACAGGTGAGGAAAGGCTTGCAGTATGAAAACGAGGGATTTTTAGCGCGAGTGCAACATGCAAGAAAAGAACCTACTGCTCTACCTCGACCACGAATATGAGCGGCGGAAATTTGAGGCGGAAAAGGCGTTGACCAAGGAGGAAAATGGGCATGGTCAGTATTTTTCCGATCAACTATAATAAAAAAGTTGTGGTGTCTGTCCGTCTGTCCGTCTGTCCGGTCCCGAATTCAACTCGAAGGGGAAAAGAGCTAGACCTTAGCTCTCTTCGGATTCGGATAGAGCGTGGTCAGAAACCCCCAAACTGATAAAAAAATTATGAAAAAGTATTATTATTATAAAACAAATAAAAATATTATTAAAATTAACTTTGAAAGTTTTTCCTTAGTAAAGGGGGGAGGGGCGGAGGTTGGGCTGATTTTGGACATAGTGAGCCAGGTGACGCGCGTTTCGTGGCTGAAAAATTTCACGGGGATTTCATTTCTTTTTTTTCTCTCATTCCATCCGGTCGGTCGTTATTTTTGTTTTTGAAGGGGATTTCGGCTAGGGGAGGTATCTTAAACCATCGGGAAGGTATTTAGGTAGTTTTTGACGGGGATTTCAGCCATGGGTGGTATCTGAAGCCATCAGGAAGGTATTTAGGTAGTTTTTGAAGGGGATTTCGGCTATGGGGGGTATTGATGGAGGTGGGAAAGGATGTGATGGAGTGGGACATGTAGGGTAGCCTGAAGGCCAGATGGTTGCAGTCGCGAAGCGACTGTAACCATCTGGTTTTTAATAAAAGCCAATTCCAGAAAGGCTCATCGAGTCCTCAACTCTCATCCCGGCGCTGCGAGAAGCTGGCATTTCCGACCCAAAGGCTGTGGCCCGCGGACGTGGGGGACCGGCACCGCAACGGCCCAGTGTAGGTTTTTATCCAGAACCTTCACACCCCGTAAGTCATGAATTTGGGACCCCCCTCAGCAAACTCATGTTTTAGGTGTTCTCCCAAGCGCAGGCCTACGAGTACTACGATTTTGATGATGTCCCCTCAACGGCACCCCGGCCACCTCCATCGCCGTCTCCACCACCTTTTGAAAGGGTTTGTTTTAGTGTCTTAGTGATTTTAAATGGTAAAAATAAACTTCAAAATCCAAAAATTTAAGAAATAAAAATCTTTTTAAAAGAATCCCTTCTTTAGATGCCGTCCCCTTCTCCATCTTTATCATCGATGCTGTCCTCTCCCTCCTCGTCGGTTCGCTTTTCCAGTCGAAGGTCTTCCATCTCCCCGGAGAAAGCCGTCAAGGAGATCAGACGGGAACCACCGCCGAGGGTAAGCTTTGATGCCGCAACGTGCAATTTTTGTAATTAAACTAAAAACACCATCCATGTTTTCAGTTGCCAGTTGTGCGCGTGCCGCCCCCGATGCCGAAGGTGTTGGCGCAGAAGCAGGAAAAAGTGCCGAAAGAGGAGCCGCCCACGCCCAAGCTTGATCGGCTCGAGAAGCCCGTTCCGGCCGTGAAGCCGAAAATGGCTGAAAAGGCTGTGAAGGTGGAGAAAGCGATCAAAGTTGAAGCTGCTTCCACGCCCCGATCCCCGTCGGTCGCCAAGCCCGCGCCGGTGCTGCGTGTTGAGAAAGCCGAGGAGAGCAATATTAAGGTTTGTTTGTAGGCCTCTCTCTTTAATTCCTGGATTTATTTCCCTTTCAAATGCTCGAAAAATGGTCAGGAAACTGTGTTTAAAAGGAAAGCCCAAATTCCAGACCATTCGCTCACCTCGCGCATCTTATCCGCAGCCGCTGAAGATGCGGGCGAAGGCCCACGACCGCAAGGAGCGCGAGGAGGACAAGGTTGAGGTGGCGCCGCCGACAATCCTGAAGAAGACGACGGCCTGGGAGCAGACCAAGGCCCAGCAAGCGCTCGCCCTGCAGGAGACGATCCGTGCCGCGTCGATGCCCATCAAGAAGCCGGTATGCTTTTACCTAAGCTTGACAGTTAGCACTTTTATTGCCGGCTTAACAGACATCCGCTTCATACTCGTGGTCAAAAAAAAATAACACGGGGACTCTCTTAATACTTGGCTACTTATCAAGATCATCCATAAGCGGATGAGCTGCGCCTCCTGACAACCCATGGTGTTGCCTCTTATTTGGGGGATTTTTTCACCCTAATCCGCTTTAGCCCTCGCTTCCGGGCAGCCGCTTAGCTAAATTTTTCGTACCAAAAGCGTTTTTCGATTTTTTTTCGCTCTTGCAAAAGCCACAGGGATAATTTGATACAAAACATTGCTGCACCTACCCTAACCGATTACATTTATGTTATTTAGGTTCCAAAGCCAACACCACCACCCCCTGAGCCCGTCGTCTCACCACTGAAAATTCAACCACGCGTGTGCCGGACAGAGTCCAACCTCGAAGAAGAGGCTTCAGACGACGATCGCGGATCGGTGTCACCCGAACTTGGCGAGGCTCCACCCCCTGCTGTCATAGCGCCGAAGCCGATGCTCGTCCCACCGAAGCCCAAGATTGTCCCCATCCGCTTGCCACCACCGCGCCCTAACCGGATACGCGTCAAGGATGAGGCCAAGGTACAGAATTGCTGATTTTTAGCAAGTGCTAAGCAAACTATACTGATCTCTAATCGGGGAGTTCTGCGTGCGCTAGATTAATCAATTATGCAATGAAAGTAACCTTTATATTCGGGGCAATAATATACTTTCTAGGCCGAGAAAAGTGGAGCGACGCCAGAACCAGCTCGAATTCCACCAACCCCTGCGGTTAAGGAGGAAAAGCCGGCCGAAGAACCACCAAAGGTCCAACAACCCGTCCCGATCAAATTAAAGGTATATTTTACTCTACCTTCTAATATTTGCCGCCACTTCAGCTGAAGCTCGGCAACATGGTCGAAGAGGTGGTGATCGCGAAACCACCGGGCCCCCGATACACCGCCGCGTTTGTGCACGAACTGCGCCGGAAACAGAAGCTCGAGAAGAAAGAGAAGAAAAAGAAAAAGAAGGAAAAACGAGAGCGGGAAAGGCTTGAGAAAGAAAAAGCAGCGCGGGTTGTGGAAGACTACGGCAAAGACCAGAACCAGCCGCCGCTGCTCAACGGGACGCACTCGTGGAATGGAAAGGTTTGTGTAATCATTTCATATACTTCAACTTTTTTTTCAGCACCACTACGACGACGAGCCGTGCTGCTCGAAATCGCTGAGCCCGGAGCTGCCCGCAGCCAACACGAGCGGCACGCTGGTGTTCAAGATCAACCCAAAGGTTTGGGATTGGAATTTGGTGAAAACTGAATGTTTAGAGCCTAAAAATGCATGCTGTTTCGCCATCCTCTCGCTCGAACTCGCCCGCCGTCTCGTCGAGACCATCATCAAGATCAAATTCTTCTCTGAAGATCCGTACCTCACTAGGCAATAGTCGAGGCGCGTCACCGGCAATTCCGCTTTTAAAAATAGTAAGATTGCCCGCAAGATTTGAATATTTCTTTTCTAGCAACGAGATTCTCCGTCGGAACCTGCCGTGCCAAAACTACGGATATCGCTCAAGTTGCCGAGGCCGGAGGTCAAGGAGGAGCTGAAGCCCGTCGAGCCCGAAAGGTTGAAGCGCCCTGAGCCACCGACAAATGGCCACGTAGTGGTAAGTTACTTATAATTATTTTGATACATATAGAAAAGGGAAATTCTTATTTTTATTTTTTCGACATCGATAGCAAACCAACTGATTCCTTAAAAACTTAAACCAATTGATTTTTTTTTTCACGCCTAACTATTTTCAGGAACCAACACCACCAAAGCTTCCGCGCCTGAAGCTCAGCCTCGGCGCGTTGAAGCTGCCTGCCCCGGAGCCCGTCGTGCCTGTGCCCGAGCCCGTTGTCGCGAAGCAGATTCCGGCACCCATCATAACGCCACCGAAGAAGGTGCAGCCGATCAAACTCGCCGCCAAGCTCCCGCCCGCCCGGGTTGCCCAGCCTGTCAAGCAGCAGCCACCTCCACCGCCGATACAAAGAGCATCCGACTGCGGCCGAGCGCCCTTCACGAGACCGAGGTTCGTATTTGGTTCTGAGGTTTAAATCTAGTTGATAAAAAGGTGTTTTTCGAAAATCATCCTTCCAGGAATCAAAGTTTCGAAAAATTTGCATGGCAATTTTTTTCCTTTTTGGCCTATTATGGTAAATTTTCGAAATTTTGGATTTTGAAAAAGTGATTTTCAGATAAATCAATTTTCAAAAAAATTTCGGTTAATAACATGTATTTTCAGCCCGCCACCCGTCCAAAGAACGGCTCCCAAAACGCCGGTCAAGTTGGACGAGCCCGTTTCGGTGAACCCGTTAGTGGCTCTCCGCAACGCTTCCCGACAAGTCACAGCCCAGGTACCCTCTTGGAAAATGATTTTTTAAAAGCCCATATCTAGCAAATCTTCGGAAACCCCGGCCGCCCTCACTTCAAGAGCACCGGACCGCGGCCGAAACCCGCCACCGCACGCCGACCTTCCTCGCCCAAGGCTCCAGCGCCCGTACCACGGCTACCCGCGGCTCGACCACCACAACAGCCCGTGGTTCGGACGCCGGTGGTTGCGCCGCGAGCTCCCGCCCAGCCACAGGGTGACGTTGCTTTCTCGGATGATGGTGCGTTCGAAATTATTTTAAAACTAAAAGATAATGTTATTTTTATTCGACGACAGCTTCGAATTTTCAGCGATTTTCAAAGTTTTCCAAATAATTTTTTCACTCGGATTCCGCTAAATTTTCCTAAACATTTTTGTTTCTTCGCCCTCATTAGTGAGATGAAATGACTTTTTTTTTGGCAAGAATAATTTTTATTTTAGATGAAGACGACGCCGCCGACACCACCACCGCGCCAGCAGAAGATCATCTCGAAGATATGCTGGCCACCTGGGGACTAACATCCAACGTCCCGATGCAACAAAATAGCATGAAGAACGCCAACGGCTACATGTAACAACGATGCCACAACTGCCCCCCCCCCCCCTCCCCCCAATCATTAGGCTTTTTCAATTCCTCATATTGTCTGTATATTCACTAACTGCTGATCATCCTATCAAAATTCTCCACTTCACCGACACCTCATTACTACACGGGTCTTCCACGATCATTTATTAGCCGTGATTTAAACCTATTTTTATTTTCGTGTGTGTTTGATGCCTTCCCCGCCCATAGATACCAACACAACGTACCCCCAAATGTGAATCAAAGACCCTTTCAAAGCCACCCTGTTCTCTTGTCATTGTGCCTGTCCCGAATCTTCAAATACGGTTGTGCTGAGCAGTATTTCCCCCTGAACACGTCCCCATTTTTTTTGTAATACGATAATTTTCGATCATACTTCGGCCTCTGCTACAAGTCATTTTGCTCAAGCAATGCGTTCCACTTTGTCATCTCGCCCCTCGAATTTGTTCACTTTTCAGCCATGAAGGTCGGGTGGAATTGAGTGTCAACCTCATTGAACTAGTCCACCAATTCCCACCCCGCTTTCCGATCCCTAGTCGATTAGTAATAACCTCCCAAAATTCACCACTAGCAGCTTGTCCAGGATTTTGGCGGTGCCAAAACGCTGCCCCCCTTCATTTCTCCGTCATATGCTCACTTTTTCGGTTTCCACTTGTTGAGTGACCAAATCCTGCTAACGGGCGATCCAATTTTTTGAAGTAGTAAAATATATTGTTTCACTAGGGCTGGCCCTAGCATTAGCTCCAGATCCTAACTATTACCCCCCCCTGTGCTCGCCTCGCATGCTCCACGGTGCTTTATACAAATCTGTTACCCTGTCCTCATACCCTGTAAGACCCGCCCAAAGCACGATTCTGCGATGGCAGCGTCGCCTGTAAGCCCTAACTGCGCGACCCGTTGCCTGAACATACTTTGCCCAACTCATCGCCAACCTCGTACCCATTTCTCGTCATACATATACTCACAAAGCCTAGAGGGAAGTGTGCTAACTATTAACGTGATAAACTTTATTCTATTTTTGGAGTTGTAAACACACTGGATATAAGTATGCAGAGCAGCGGTGTGAAAACAACACGATTCAGACAAAAACATAGCAAGTTTTCAAAAGTGAAGCTTTTTCCTTACGGCGCGATTTGCAAGATCAAAGAAAAATATTTTTTTTTGCGAAAGCCTACGCCACATTACACAGTACGGTTTTTTGTTCCATACGACAACACAGTACGCCATGACGATTCGGATTTTCGCGATCTTGGTTTTTCGATTTTTCAAGCATTCAATTTTTTTTCGGGGACGGGTTTCTACCTACCGTTTTGGACTTTTTTATCGTATTTCTATTTTTTTGCAACGGTCAACACCTTTTTTGCAGAATGGGTGGTACATCGGTGACCATCTCAAACCAGGACAGCCTGAAAAGCTGGCTGACGGCTGAGCTTGCGCCTTTGTAAGGATATTTCGCTGGTTTTAAATTGTGTTTGTGATAATAGGTGTGATGCTGAGCTGGGTACGCTGGTCAGCTACATTTTCGCCTTGCTGAAGAAGCCGAACAAGACCGCCGCCCAACTGAAGGCCTTTTGTCTTGCGCAACTCGAGGTCTTCCTTCATGCAGGTAACGTTTGCGTTACTTTGGCCTTTCTATCATTGCATTACAAGTGTTTTTCAGATACGAAGCCGTTCATAGACAAGCTGTTCGATGTGCTCGAGCACGACTCCTACATCGCTGAGCGAAATATGACCACGAAGCAAACTGACGAGCACCACAGCGACGTCGAGTCCAACGAACGCGAAGAATCTACAAATGTCAAGGCGGTGGCCGAAGGCTCTGGCATGAGAACTGCCGTGGTTTCTGAAGAAACGAAGCCGTTAAAGGTATTAGCGTGAGCAAGCTTAAATTTTTGTTTAGTGCATCGACGGTCCTTCGAAGATGGATACGCTGGGTGCTCAAGCCATGAGCCACGACGAAAAGCCGGTGAAACTACAAGTGGTTCTCAAGACGGAGCCGTAAGTCTTTTTTGCGTTCTATTACGTGCCGCTTAGTGAGCCGAATTCCCAGCTCGTCGCGGAATTGCAGGCTGTCGACGTTTCGGTGAAGCCTGTGCGAAAGCGGATAGTCCCTCCATCACCGGTAAACTTTTCTTTGGCCCCTGATAGGCGCTTTAGGAAGCGATGCGTAGCCGCCTCCGTTCTCCCGTCTCACACCGTCGTGATGAGCGCCGCTCGCGCCGACGATCTCTTGAGAAACGTCGGCGCTCTCGGTCACGCTCCCGCTCAAGATCGCGCAGCAATGAACGCATGCGAGAGGAGCGTCATAAGAAGAAAATTAGATGCTGCGATTATGAAAGTTCGTTTTTTTCACCTAGGAGGATGAGGGATCTATATTAACGATGTGCTTCTCCTCTGCCTAAAATATGTTCACATATAATCTGCGCGTTTTAGAGAACGGGCTCTGCATCCGCGGCAACAAGTGCCCTTTCGATCATGGGCTAGAAGCGGTGACGGTTGGCAATCCCACGATCAAGCAGCTATCCGGACACGGCAACATGGAAATCGTCAAATTGGAACCCCAGGAACCGCCATCTACCGGATATATTCAACAACACGGAAGCACCCAGCCTCCGCCACCCGGCATCCTTACAGAGGGTATTTTTGCTAACCTTTTATAGTATTGAATTTTAGCTTACAATCCTGATTCGCCGGCGCTTGCCCCGATGTTTAACTTCTCGGTACCACCCCCGCCAATCGCCGTTCCAAATGCTTCCGTTTCGCCGCAGTGGCCGGGACCATACGGATATGTTCCTACCCCGCTTCACGTGCTTGCCGCCCAGAAGGTCTGTTTTTTACAGGAGATCACTTTTTTTCTTTTTTATTTGACCGGCTGTCCTTTCTAGGCCACGGAATCGAACAACGGCGCCTGTGTGTCGACAGCTCGTGGTCGGGGCTACTTTCGTGGACGCGGTCGCGGCGGAGGTCGATTCGTCAGCCAGGGGCGCTGCCTTGAAGTCCGCAATCTTCCAATGGAGTGCAATACCATCGAGTCGCTGAATGGCCACTTTTCACGCTTTGGCAAAATTGTTAACCTCGAAGTGCGTATCTTTATGGACAGAATTACCGTTCTCTAGGTGCACTACGAGCACGACCCCTTCGGAGCCCTCATCACCTTCTCGTCGAATTTTGAAGCCAATAGCGCCTACAAGTCGCCGGAGCCTATCTTCAACAACCGCTTCGTCAAAGTATTTTGGCATCAGCCTGCCCCGAAGCCGACCCCGGTTGTAGCAGAAATGGTATAGTCCCATATCTTTGCAGTAATGTAGTTTTTGCAGCGCTCACGTTCGCCATCCCCGATGAGTGATGATCTCGATGACGATGAGTATGAGGTGCTCACGGAAGTTCCAAAGGTTGCCTATTTGAATTGCTGGAAATATTGCTTTCAGATTGCCCTTGGGTCACAGACTGTCTACATGGACCCCAAGTTGGAGGAGGCGCTCTTCCAGAAGGCTGAGGAAAAACGAGCCCGCGAGGAAATGAAGGTTTATTAAAGTGATTACAATAAACTTGTTTTAGGAACGAATGGTGATCCTCTGTCAGCGTCAAGAGGGCCAGAAGAACGGCATCGATCGCTATCTAAAATGCCAGAAGGAAGCTGTAGAGCTCGCTCGGAAGCAAACAAATCCCGCCGCCAAGAAGAAGGCACTGAAGCTGTGCATGGAGTTGAAACAAAAGATGGAAGCACTGCGTGAACAAGTATGCCTTCTTAAGATTTTTTTACTCTGCGTTTCCAGCGCAATACCACGTTGGCCGAAATAGCAGAACTCAAGCCGAAGTTGGAGCCAAAAGCCACCGAGGAAGCGGTTGAAATGAATCCTATTGATGATCAACAGGAGCCCATTGACGTAAAGCCTGCCTCGATCGAGATCGCATTTAAGGATGAGCCTATGGTATTTTTTTCTTTGTCTTTTGATTTCGGATCTAGGAAGATGACGAAGTCGTTGTAAAGGTCTGAAGCGCCTGCGCCGAGGATCGTGCAATTCGCCAAAGATCAAGCATTTTCCACACGCCGTTGGTGCTAAATTTCCTTGTGTTTGCCCGTTTGTTTTAATTTCGCTGTTTCTAATCATCTCAACCCTTGATAATGTTCTTTTCGACTCGTCAGAATTTTGATGTGATTCTTTTGTTCGCTTTTGTTTCCTGTAACGTTTGAAAGACAAATAAAAAATTGTGACTTATTGGGGCCAACGACACTTGGTTGGCAGCAGTTATATCTTATTGCGCTGGCGACTGGTTGAAAAAAAGCTTATCGCGCTGGTGCGCAGCTACAATAAAACCTAGGCGGCCCTATCGAACGCGCGTTCGTCATGTTCGAGTGCTCGATGCCGTTAAATTCGAAGGTTCGTAACTTTCCGCGAAGTCGATATCTTCCAGGATGCCGTGGACATGACCAACGTGAGACAAATGCCCGACGAAGATTCGAATGTGGGTACCATCATGTTCGTTTCTAATTTCTGATAGGGTTACTCGGAGATGCAACTGGAGAAAATAAGTAACAAGAAGATGTCTGATCTCGTGAGCTGGGTGCCTGACACTCCGGCCTTAAAAAAGGTATTAGCTCGCTCCTTCCTTAAAAAAATTTTGTTAGCGGGCCGTGAAAGAAGTCTCCGAGAATCGAGAGTTGAAGACCGCGAAGGTCGAGTTCCAGGCACCCGCGAAGACAAGCTCGGTCCAGGTATGGTTCGATACCCCTTTACCCTGGACCCATGGTTTTTAGGTGAAGCTCGATGCGCAGGGCAACTTGGTGGTCGACAAAACCAGCTTGCTTGTTGAAAAACCAAATGGTCCGGTTATCAATCATTGGGAATTTGTCGAGGAGGTACGTAATTTTGAGAGCTGATCAATATCTTTAGCACAACGATCACAACACGAACTCTTTATCCTTTCGAAAACGGCCTTGGATCAAAAGTCCCTATTGGAACGAAAAAGAAACGGAATTATTCTATGGTGGGTTCTCTCATGATGTGCAGAACATGTGTTCTAGATATACTCCGAAGCACGGGCCCTGACTTCACGCTGATGGCCGAATTTTTCAACACTCGCACCAGTGAAGCACTGAAGAGGAAGTACCGTGCGGAATTGAAGGCCCATCCAGACCGTATCAACGAAGTAGAGGCCGCCCCCGTTACTCTCGATCGGAGTCTATACATGTACAGCGAGAGGGCGCTCGAAGCAATTTCGAAAGAAAAGCTCGAGAAGGCGCTAGCTAAGAAGGTTGGCCGGGTTTTGTTCTTATTTACATCAAATTTTTAGAAACAGACCAGTGAAGGCTGCTATTTGGAAAGGGCTGCTGCGCAGCTCTTGCAGCAACTAATCGCCGAAGCGGATTCAGAAACATGTGATGCGTAAGCCGAAGCATTTTAACTCTTATTTTTTTCCATTCAGCCCTGTGGCCACCGTTGAAGTGCAGAAAATTCCGTCGATCGAGCCACCGCAGAAGTCCGAAGCCGTGATCAACCTTTTGGTAAGCATGATCTGAACTTTTCCTGAGAAAACCTTTTAGAAAAGCATTCGCCCTGAGCTACCAGATGCCGATGTTCCGCCGCCAGCCAAGAAGCTCAAGGGCTATGGTACGTGTTTTGGTCCTGATGTTTAGACAATTTTTGCTTAGGTGATAATTGAGACCGGCTGATTCTCCGATCGTTTTATTCTTCAACAACATACTTTCCCATTTTGCACAGTTGTTTGTTTGCTCGCCATAACGATAAATCTTTTTGTTTCGTCCTCCTTTGAAAATTTACAAAATTTATTATGGCTAGTGACCGATTGAATGCTCGAGATTCGACTTCACACCCAATATCATGAAAATCAGACCGAAGCTGACGATTACGGCATTGCCGATCAGCCGGAACGACAGTTTGGCGGGGGTTTCTTTCGCGGACCATCTTGGATAGAAGGCCACCGTCTAAATTTAGGTTCAGTTAATGGATTTGATGTGTTTGAAGTCTACTACTGGTCACTAAGCTAACCTCTACGATTGGTGGCACAATTAACGCCAACAGCATTCCACACGTCGCGCCGACGAGTGGTATAATTTCCGATAAATTCGGTACAAGCAACGCTAGGGCCACTATAATGGCGGCTTTATTAAAAAACTTGTTTCCCACTTGTCAGGATGACGATCGCGTATCTGTTCACGTACTCCGTCGCTCGTATTGCAGCCTTCGACCAGCGCCGATCCTCGAGCAGCTTTTCGAGCTGTTTTTGACGCGTTAATCGACGGAAAGGCCACACCTCACCTCTGGGAAATACATATCCAGCAGCACAAAGTGCTGTAGAAGGAATCCCGTATAGGTGACAATTGTGAGAAGGACGTCGACGATGAAATATAGCCTAAAGAAGCCTTAATTTTCGCGTTTGGACCTTGCCTAGTATGAGGCATGTTCAGCGTGATGCTGCCCTGGACGTTGTTGCCGTAGACTCGATACCTAAAAATTTTTTAATGGTTGTAACGTTTAACCTAATACTTTCTAATTCCGGCAACCTACCCAGCAAATCCACACAGCGCATAGATGAAGGTGGTAGTCGACATACCGAGGGAAAGGACGCCAAAAGGCCCATTCATCCTCGCGCGATCCCGTAGCTGATTTTCTAGAGGTAACACCTAAACATAAATATCTTAGGGATCTGGTCGTGATGTCCTTACCACAGCATGCCCCTCATACGCATACAAAATCGAGCCGGTCGCCAGTATGAAGCCGGACCAGCTGGTGAAGTGCGGCAACGGGTCCGTCGTGGCCGGCGCTTGGAGGAGACCCCGAAAAGGACACGGTTTAGCATGTCCCATCCATCCCTCCGTACCTGGAATATGATCACCAGTGCGGTGATCATCAACACGTTGCCGGCCAGCGACACGTAGGAGAGGTATTTGAAGGAG
This sequence comes from Mesorhabditis spiculigera, assembly GCA_958295435.1. Classification (NCBI taxonomy): domain Eukaryota; kingdom Metazoa; phylum Nematoda; class Chromadorea; order Rhabditida; family Rhabditidae; genus Mesorhabditis; species Mesorhabditis spiculigera. Next base: position 24,782 of record CATQJA010000424.1, read on the forward strand.
CGGATCGTGACGAGCAAGCAGAACGGGAGGCACATGAAGATTAGCAGATAAGTCTGTGATGGGGCGTTGTCAAACAGCCCGTCGCACACATAAAGCCACATGATGTGCCGGTCCCTTTGATTTTCATACCTCCTTTAGGTGGGATGTCATAAAAATATAGCAAACGCCGCAGACGCCCAACTGAAGCAGGCACAGGCAGCTGTTCACGAAAAACCTGCAGTTGATCGATTACGCGATATAATAGGCTTACGAGGAAACGTTTTTTTTAGTGTTGTCGGGGTTTCAAGTTGGGACCAAGCCTCATTTGTGCGGAATTTTGCGCTGATTTCGAACATGTTTATCAAATTTTGGGAAAATCGCGATTCCGCAAATTTGGTAAACACATTCAGAATCAGCGCAAAAATCCGCACAAGAAACTGGTCCCAGCTTGGAACCCGACGACACTAAACAAACGCCCCCTTGTTAGAGGAGCTTACTTGGCTTTTGGAGCCCATCGTCTAACGCTTCTCGGGCCCTGCTCGAACGCCTTTTCCACCATATTCCCGTAGTTCAACGCTTTCCCACCCGAGCTGAATATTGGAATGGAATGGAATGGTGTGTGATTCGACTGACAGTACGGTCAAATATTGGGACGACTTGACGAGCTTGCTCATGTTCAGCGTCGCGATGAAGCCGATCGCGAAGAGGAGGGTTAGTCCTGTCTACAGATTTTTTTATCTATTTTTAGGAATTAACTTACCCCTAGCCCGGCAAATTTTAGGGATAGCGGTATTGAGAAGCACCCAGGGCCCACCATGCCGCGAATAAAGTTGATGTACGTCATTTTTGTACTAGGTACTTTAATATTTTCAAAATTCAGGGATGCTTACGAGATGCCCTCCTCATTGTGGAGCGCCTTTTTGTAATCCGTGACGCCACGAAACGCCTCTAAAGGGTTGTGCAACTATTTGCGGTGAAGCTCACTCCGCTCGCCATTGGTCAGCATCGGCGTCTCCTCGGCGGGGGAAGCCGTGCTGCTCGGTGAGGTGGAGTGCATTCTAAAAAAGGGAAATTGTCAGTTTTGAGAACGCATGTCCGAAAATCATTGGTGGCTTTTAATGGCTAGGAAGTTCACAAAATGAAAATTTGAAAACTTTGAAATTCTTGACCTTATTTTTATAATTTTTCATAAATTTTAGAAATTTCAAAAATTTAGATATGGCTTTTATGAACTTTTTAGATCTAAAAACTGTATAAAATATCATAAAAATTGTTTATATTTTGTTCTAGGACAGTACAGCTTAACTGGGAAAAATTAGTTCCCCCTGCTAACAGTCTAGCACCAAAAAAAGGGAGCATCTAATGATCAACGTCATCTACCTGGCCAGCCGCCAACAATTTGCACAGCCCGCACGCACGGCAGAACTGGGCAAGCGGATCCGGGAGCTGAAAGTGCTAGAAGCTAAACGTGCCCAAATAATGGCGAATCGCCCGGAAAACACTTAGCGCGGGGCGGTACAGATTTTCAAAGATCACGCTGCTGATGGGGGGCAATCTATAAAAATCGGCGAGGAGGGGTTAAAGTGCACGGCGATGGAAATGCGGGGGAATGCATGTGGATGGATGAAGGAAAAGTGAAGGACGAGAAATGCAGAAAGCCAATCCTGGGGCTGGTGGGGCTGATATGGCGTGACGATAAGGGGATGACTGTCTCTTGGTTCACCCATGCCCCACAATGCAACTGACCAGATACGGTTAGGATAGAGAACGGGTGGGATAAGTACAAAACGAGACTCTGAACGTTTTTTTTGGCATGTTTGTACAGATCCAAAACTTATACAGCAAAAATTGGCTATCGCGCAAACAACCAGATACCGTTAGCATAGAGAACCGCTAAATAAGTACACAACGATACTCTAAACGATTTGGAGCTTTTTTTAGTGAGGAAAACTAACCAGGAAAAACTCGTCAAAATGCACTAACCAGCTACGGTTGGGGATAGACAACGGTTAAAATAAGTACAAAACAATGCTCTAACCGTTTCTCAAACGTTGATGGTGAGAAAAAGCAAAGAATTTGACATAGACGGACTCGAACCCTTGACCCTGAACGTGAGAGGTAGCGCAGCTAGCCACTTGGCCACGACGAAAGGTGTTGAATGTTCGGAATTTTTAAAATACAGACTTAATTCGTTAAATAGTGGCCTAGAATCTTAAAATATTTTAGTTACTACGCAGTATAGCATACACAATTTTTTGGCAATGTACGAGGTGTGAAACTTGTCAGGTGACGTTATTTTTATCCCTTTTTGGGCTTTTCAATTCCTGGAAATGGAATTTAGTATTTCTGGGGGTTGTTAGCTGACAGGGTTTTTGATTTGTATAAATAGCAACAAAGAAACAAGCCACATCCAAGCGTCACAAACAAAAGCTAAAAGCTTCGTTTTTGGTATCTAGCCATGTGGGGGAAGGCACTTTTGCCAAAATGCATGAGCTGTTTATCGTTTTGTCGATACCAAGGGGTCGCCCCGCATCAAATTTAGCAGTGCAAACGCCGTACACCCTGTTCTGGTTCGTTGATCATTTTTAGCGAACTTTAGTGAAATCTATAACTCGTTTTTGATTTACTGGAATTTTAGATTTAGAAATTTTACAGATGAGGTTATAAACACGGGAGCTGGGTGTGACACCGCGCCAGCTGCAGGATTTCTATTGCGCGCCCCAGTGACCGTATCCCCCACCCAGCTGCCCCAGGGCTTTTTCGACCAACTTTTCGCTACGTAACCGAAAGGAAAGAATATAGAAGTAAGAAAGAATGCAACAAAGCGAAAAGTTAATAGTTTTTACCCAAAAAAAAATGCTTTTTGTAGGAAATAATGCTAGGGTGCCGCCCTAGGCTTTTATTCATGAGGTTCGTTGGATGGATGACTTTATTTCTGGCAGACAAATCTTTAGTAACGGTCTTTTTGTTGTAGATTCTTTTACCTTTTCACGCATTGAGCAATATATGCATGCATGATATAATATAACAGGTGTGTAATATATGTAGAGGTGTCTCGGATATATATATAAGTTTGGTGGAAAGCTTTGATTATGGGTCCTAGGTTTACGGCTCGAAACGTTTTAAGGCAGTAGCTAAACCATAGCGTAGGCCCTAAACATAAGTTAAGCTTATACTAAAGATCAGCCCCGCTCCAGGATAGGTTCGATCTACGCTTCTTGTCGTGATCAAAAGTCTTCGTCTAGACATCGGCATTCTGGCAAATGTTGCGCATGGACCGCTTCACTTATAACTTTTAACGTTAAACGCTCCAGCCGTCACTGCGAATTCGGATACGGCTTCTTCCGCTCATGTAGCAGGTGGGAAGCACCAAATCTCTCCGGTATGCCTTCCGGGATGACGACGACCTGCAGCTTCCAAAGAGATGACGATCACGACATTCGCACGGCGATGGTTATAATTTGCTATCGCTGCAACGTGCCGATAGACACTAGTTCTTCCTATCGGTGATTTCATAACGGTGTCTGGAAGAAGATCATGAATAACGCTTTGGAAAGTAGGGGCACAGCTTAGACTTAAAGTGCTTGGGAAACGGAAAAATGGTTCTAGCTTGCTAAGTTGAAAATACTGGGTGATTATCTAACGTTGGGACGATTGCTTGCTAAAATAAAATACAAAGAAGTGTCTGCTTGAGCAGCATTATAATATAACTTTAGCTGCTGTTCTACGGGTAAGAGTCTAGAAAACCCCCAGCCGGCACCAACTTTTGTATCTCGGCTCCCTTTTGTGCTAGCGAGCTCTAAAGTATACCAAGATGTTCGCCGTAGGCTAATTAGTAAGACTACATTGCAGTTCAGTCGAAAAAAGTAGCGAAAAATAAAAATAAGGAGGTAGAAAAGTTGAAAAGTCGGCTGGGGGGGGGGGGTTTCCTAGACTTGTGACGTTCTACGTCTTAGTTAGTGTATGACTTTCTTATTTTAATAAAAACTATTAACTTTTCACTTTGTTGCATTCTTTCTTACTTCTACATCCTTTCCTTTTGGTTACGTGGCGAAAAGTTGCTCGAAAAGGCGAGAGGGCCCTGGGGCAGCTGGGTGGGGGATACGGTCACTGGGGCGCGCAATAGAAATCCTGCAGCTGGCGCGGTGTCACACCCCGCTCCCGTGTTATAAACTACAATTTACAAGCTGCGGGACTGTGCAGCCGGTGGGTGTGCGATGCCTAATGTTTGAGACTGGTGACAGCATTGAAGGGCTGGGCGAGAACGATGCCGTCGGCGGCTGCCTCGACCCAGAACCGGTTATGCGTCGGGAGCACGAGAGAGAGACAGAGAGAGAGAGAGAGAGAGTGAGAGAGAGAGTGAGTGAGTGAGAGATATATCATGAAAAACCTCTACGTTCGTAGATCAACTTCAAATATTTCCCAACGACTGTAAAAATCAACTTTCAGGCAAAAAACAAACTAAAGCTAAAGCGAACTCAGCCTCTGACTTCCCGGTCCCTTAAGGGTACTGTACTGTTAGCGAGGGGGCGGGGCGGAACAAATAAATACGCGCAATTGATTGGTTTTCAGTTACTTTTCACGCCGTGTTTCAGTGTAGAAAGTTCATAAAAAATTAACAGTTTTAAAAATTCTGATTTTGGCCTAAATTTATTTCAACCTTCTGATTTTGGCCTAAAATCGAAAATAAAAACGATCGAAAATTTCAATTTTAATTCTATAAAAAAGTTTTAATGACTTGATAATCATCAAAAACTACTAAAAACGGTAAAATGGATTGTAAAACTGTCAGTTTTTGTTGTGTAGATACATGGAAGACAGCTTTTCCCCTAGCTAACAGTCCAGTACCGCTTTTAAGACCACCGTTCGCGTCAGGCAGCGAGAAAATATGTGCTTCCGTCTGCCGGGGCATCACGTCTCCATCCCAGCCCTTATCAGCCGGCCCCTGAATTCGATCGTTTAGCCAGGCGACTCCGAGGCGAAAGACTGAATAATCAATTGGCCGACACCAGAAGACCAATCAGGGGTCCCGGATTATTATTTTCATCTGGATTATCCTATTTTAAAGTTTATAATTGTTTATTGAGTACGTTTATTGCTTTTTTTGTTTAGCGCTACAAGCCGAAAACCTTTAAAACTGTCCAAAACTTTACCTTCTAGCATTTTTCAATACCTTTTCGACCCAAGCAAACCGCCCCTTAACTTTCTCTGTATTACAGATTTGGGCAGGAGATGATCGGCTGGAAGTGCTCGGGCTGCATCTTTGGCACCTCGCTCTGGGGCGTGATTTTCTTGGTGGGTTTTCAAGGCTAAGATTGCCGCCAAAGCCGAAAATCCGCTACACCGTTGAACATAAAACTCTGGTTTTGTAACCCATCCAAAACTTATGCATATACAGGCGGTCCTCGGCGGCCTGTACTACAACGAGTCGATCGGACTGCTCGAAGACATCCCAGAAGAGGAGAAGGAGGCCATCATCCACAACGACTGGCGCACACAGCGCGTCCCCGACATCAAGGTAGCAAACAAAAACAAAAAGATTTTAGCTTTTTTCGATTTAAAAGATTTAAGAAACTAATTTTTCTAATATCCGCTTTCAGGACAAATTCCGCCAAAATGCCTACAACGCCTGGATTGCGGCGGGAGCTTACGGGGGACTGATGGTCGTTTCCGGCATTTGGATGGTCATCTCGTTCAAGAGATCATAAAGAAACTATAATGCTATATTTTGAATTGTACATTTTTACTACATTTCCCCTTTTGCGTGTGTGTCCAAAAAATATCGTAAATTTATGATAGTTAGTGCAGGTCCTGCAGAATAAAGCTAAATTTGGCCTCGGACAAGGCAGGAGGCGCGTGAAAATGTAAACATCAAATAAACGTCAATACAAGAATAGGTTATACTATAAAATATAATTTTTAAAGGAAATTCATAAATCAGAAACCTTGACGCAATTTAGTGATTTTCAGGCTTTATCAATGCAATACTTTTTTGTTCAGCGTGATAGTTTGCCATGTCACGAAATGAACCCAGCAAATAGACCGCAACAGCCAGACGTTCCCATTTTTTAGAATAACCCCCTGGTCGGGCTACACGCCGCTCCTCTGCACTCATTATTTACAGCGGCCGGCAACCAAAGAGGACAGGGTCTCGATTTCTGTGCGTCACGCGCTCTATCTCTCGCTATCTCCCGCACTCTCTCGCCCTCTCCCGCTCTCTAGCCCTCCAATGCCCGGTTGTCGCAGGCCAGCGGGGAGCCGGGGGCTTATATGATAAAAAGAGGGCCGCTGGTTTGACAGCTTATTACTTCGTTGCCTGGCAAATTAAGGCAAATTTCATCATATTAAACGTGTCGCTTTTGGAAATCTGGTATTTGTAGCTTAGGACTGCAAAAAAACCTACAATGAGAAGCTATTTAGAAGCTCTCTTCAAAATAACCATACAATCTTCGTTTCTAAGCCTGATCCGTCACTTATCTGATCGAAACTAGGACATAATTTCATGGACTACTACCCAATTCACAACGACCAGACAATAAGCTCTCTCACTTTTTGCCCTACTCCCCTGATTGATGCGAGTTTATGGGCGCTCTTTCGTGCTTTGGAGCCGTTCTCCCTCCTCCCTCCCCCCTACCTATCGCCCAGCAGCCTTTCATTTCGATTTACGGCGCACGGCCATGACAAGATTTTTTGAATTCCAAGCGCACGGGGGCGCACCTGGCATGGTGTTAGACCTTTAGCCCTGTTGGCTACTTCAAATGCGGCATGAAAGCAAATAAGCCTCTCTTCCTGGCTCTCGTAGTGTTTATTTGCGTTGCAGGAATCACGGCCCACATGAGTTATCATCGCATTGTTTTCCAAATCTTTAGATTCTGAGGCCGTTCCCTACGCTAAAAATCTTTTGGTTTTCAGGGATGGGTGAGGTCTACGTCGACCGGAATGTTGACCACGATTTTGAGGAAGTATCTAACCCCGTTGCCCGTAAGTTTTTTTTTTTGTGATGATGTGTATATTTTTTTCAGCGGAAGCCGTCCGGATCGTCGAAGTGAATGATGGCGACGCCGATCACACCTTCTCCCTAAATGAAGCAGCGCTCGAGAAGGTGCTTCTCGACAAAAGATACGCAGACAAAAAGGTAAGCAACCTTACTTTCGGACTTTGTACTTTAAATTTGTGAGCTTACTAATAGTCTATTCTAGGTCGCCGTGATCGGTGTCGCTGGCGCCTACAGGAAAGGAAAATCCTTTCTTCTCAATTTCTTCCTGCGATACCTCGAGGCGTTGGAGCGGAATGACGGTTTGGCGACATAAAGTTTCTATAACTAGGGCTTCAGGTCAAAAAGAGGGCAACTGGATGCAGCCGGAAACACCGCTCAAGGGCTTCTCGTGGCGCGGCGGCAGCGAACGTGAAACGAACGGAATTCTGATTTGGGAACGTCCGTTCATCGTCAAGGATTTGCACGGCGAAGAGGTAACCGCTATTCTTGCTTCAAAAATTTATGCTGTAGGTTGCCGTTCTGCTCATGGACACACAGGGCGCTTTCGATTCGCAGTCGACGGTGAAAGATTGTGCCACAATCTTTGCGCTATCTACCATGATCAGCTCCGTTCAGGTATCAAATTATACTCAAGTCACACCCGCTGTTCCTAGATTTACAACCTGACGCAAAACATTCAAGAAGATGATCTCCAGCACCTGCAGCTGTTCACCGAGTACGGGCGCTTGGCGTTGGAGAGCTCCTCGAACAAGCCATTCCAGGCATGTCCCAATTCATGAGCCGAGTGTCTTTTTGCAGAGCCTCATCTTCCTGGTGCGCGACTGGAGTTTCCCCTACGAAGCGGAATTCGGGTTCAATGGCGGCCAACGGACACTAGAGAAGCGATTACAAGTGAGTGGCCTTTTAGAGATTGAATTCATTCGTCTAGGTTTCCGACAAGCAGCACCCGGAACTCCAGCAATTGCGCACACACATCCGGGCCTGTTTCGACGACATTCAGTGCTTTTTGATGCCACACCCCGGGCTGAAGGTGGCTACGAACCCAAATTTCGATGGGAAGCTGACTGGTGTGTTTTGATTGCTACTTTTCTAATCCTCGGTATGACCAAGCCAGTCATGTAAAATACACAATACTATCGTCTGCTTTCGAGGCTCAATTTAGCTCAAAATTATCACTTTCAACCGCGATGGTAATCGATTTATCGGGTGTTTTTGGAGGGTTTCTTTTCTCTTTCCTATCCTGTATGTACTTTACGGATTAGCTCATGGGAAATGATATATTTTTACCTTTGCATTATGTCATAGCTCCACTTTTTTAGATATCGAACCCGAATTCCAACACTCGCTACACGCCCTGATCCCGCGCATCCTCGACGGGGCCAACCTGGTGCTGAAGGACATCAATGGGGGCAAAGTGACTTGCCGCGAGCTCGTCGAGTACTTCAAGGCCTACATGAAGATCTTCCAGGGCCAAGAGCTGCCCGAGCCGAAATCTATGCTAATTGTTGGTTTTTTATTAATTTCGAGTGCATTTTTGTAAGCAGTTCAATCTACGTTTTTCAGGCGACTGCCGAGGCAAACAATTTGGCTGCAGTCTCCAGCGCACGGGCGCTCTACAGCCGTAATATGGAAGAGGTATACATTTTATTTAACTGGAAGAAATGCTCCCAGGTGTGCGGTGGTGACAAGCCGTACATGTCCACCTCCGAGCTGGGAGTGGAGCACGAGCGCTGCAGAAACGAGGCCATTCGGGAATTCCGGTAATTATTTAGTCAATTTTGCGCTTTGTTTCGAGCATGAACTTCCGTAGCTAATTTTCACTCAATTCCTTCAGAAATGCGCGCAAGATGGGTGGCGCCGACTTCAGCATGCAATTCCTTGACCGATTGGAGCAGGACATCGGGGTAAATTGGCATCTTTTTACGAATTTTCACATCTTTAGGAGACCTTCGAGAACTTCAAGAAGTCGAACGAGGGCAAGAACCTGTTCAAGTCGATGCGTACGCCTGCAGTGCTCGTGTCGATGATGATCGTCGACTACATCATCCAGCAGTTCTTCTACCTGATTGGCTGCGACGGAATCGCCGGTTCGTATAAAACCATTCTCGTTAGTTATTTTACTTAGGCATTTTCTCGTCCGTGTTCATGATCGTGCTGTTCGCTCTCTCCGCCTGGGCCTATTCCCGTTATTCGGGCAACCTTCGCGAAGTCGGTGGACATGTGAGTTGCAGTCTGATTTCGTGGATCAGCACTTTGTTTTTCAGGTGGACGAGGCGGTGAACTGGCTGTGGCGTGAGTTCATCTCACCCAACACGCAGTACATGGGCGCCCTCGGCGGTGCTGTGCAGCTGGGCGAGCAGCTCCAGAACGCGTCTCAACCGGCTCGGACAGATCGTAAAAATCGCTAAGCCCTTTCACCTCCCACTTTTTCGCTTACCCGCAGCATCTTATGATTGTACACGGTAGCTACTCGAGGTCCACTCCCACTTTTTAATTGTCACAGCAGTAGCATTGTTCCGTTTTTCTTGGCGCGTCATTTATATAGTCATGTACAGGCACGAACCAACCAACAACTACCCTGGATTTTTGTCCTCCCAAATATTTGTCTCTCATTTGCAGAACTGGGTCTGCCGTGCACCCGAACGTACACACCAGTGGCGTGGTGCGCATTAGTGGGTGGTACGGCTTCATCTTTGCCTCGATCCGCCTTTCCGTCCGTTGCCTCCTCCATTACATCTTCGCAACTTTGAGCCTCGGTAGTTCAGTTTCCCCTCTGTTTTGCGCTAGTGTGTCATGCTGGATATTCGCCCCCACACAATCCGTGATTTCTGTATGTGTGTGTCTGTCATAAATGTGGATATGTACCCAAATTTAACGTTTGAGCGACAGACAAACAAAAAAACCCGTTTATTCCCGTGTCGATATACCCAACAAGACCGGGCAAGAAAAATGCGACGATATGCCGCCCATGACCGAAGAATGCATCGAGGCTTTTGTAATCAATTCTGTTAAGCGCGAGAGCAGAAATATCCAAAACACTGATGTGAATGGGGGTACTAGGATTCGGTCGAGTTGGTCGCTGATGAGGAGGTAGGCCGAGACGTACACGTATGGCGGCCGAGCGCGACTTTCGCGAAGAGCTTCCGCTTCGGGCTGCCCTTGTTTTTCAGGATCGACGACGGCCCGGCGCTGCAGAAACAACAGGTCAATCGTGCTACGAAAATAATTTGGCCTACCACGTGTCAGCAGAGGTGGTGATGCGCATCAGCGGCCCGAGAAACCTTTGCGCCGCTTTTTCAACCATCGGGAACGCGTGGATCGCCGGCTCGGACTTGTCGGTCTCGGCGCCGTCGGATCTTGGCCTGGTGTCCGGGATCGCTGGAAAAAGAGGGAAGAAGATAGCATTCTCAATCTTTGTTCTTACACAGCACATCCAGATTTGGTGGCGTCAAGGCCGGCCAATGTTGATCGTTTTGTTGGCACTGGATAGTTGGCGCCGCTGGTGGAGCAGGACGAACGAGTGCTTGTGACTCCGCGGGGTGTAGCTTGGCCGGCGCTGCAATTTGCTGCGAATCCGTGTCCGAGTCACAGCTCGACTCTTCGACGTTCCTCCTCCGCGGCACTTCGGCGTGTTGGTAGGAAGCAGCTAAACAAACTTTTTCCCTTAGGGCCAATTTTTTGCATCGAAAATGGAGAAACTGCATCCATATTGTTTCCTTATGTTTAAAGTTGAAAACTAAGCAAACTTTCGTTAAAAAACAAGGTAAGGTCATTTTCAACATTTTCGACCAACGAATTTACAAGCATTTTTGTATTTTAAGTAGTTTCTTTACTTTAAACCCCACTACTACTACTACTACTACTACTAACTACTGAAATAATTGCTTGGGCACATCTGGAGTGATAGGACGAAATTTGTTCTTCCAATTTATTTCTAGAACCTACCGAAAGGCCGTGATACGTTGCCGCTCAGTTGTCTGTTGTTGGCGGCCACAGTTGCCGACCATCGCTCGTATTGCTCGACAAGCCTCTCCCCTTAAACAATGGTGTGCTAGCGCATATTGAAAAGGTTTTTGAGGTTTTTTGGTTCTGGATCGTTATCGAGGGACCAGCACCCGCATGAACAATTAAAAAGCACAATTTTTTTACGTTAGAGCAAAACCAACATTCTTCCCGGGTCACATCGCTGGGATGGACGTAGATGCAGGTGTCCAAGTAACGGCATAGCCCGGTGCCGCCGGCCGATGGGACGTAGCGGCGGCAAGCCTTCGGGATCCAATGGGGTTTTCGCCACGCCTGCGGCGGAAATTTTTTGAAGTTTTGGAGCTCGTAGACGTGGAAAAAGAAGAGGGAAAATAGGATACGAAAATAGATAAGTGGAACTCACTAGATTTGGCGGCTCGTGTGCCGGGCTTCGTGGCGATATGAAAGGGTGCGGAATTGGTTGTGGATTCGGGATCCTGAAAAAAACAGCATTACTTGCCATGATTTGGTTGGTTGAGTTTTCCGGGTCTTTGTCATGCTCAAATCCTTTTATCAGGCGCACCTTTCAAACTTGGGCTCCGGCGGTCGTCTGGCAATTGGTGGTGGTGGCGGCTGAATCGCGGCGGGTGCCCCCTTGTGCTGTTGCTGCCATTGGGGCGGTAGACGTGGCGGTGGCGACAGTCTGGTTGGGCTGAAATTGGCTCATTGGCTAAACGAGAAATAACCAAAAATGGCTTTTTTTACTATTCCGACACGTAAAAACTTTTTGTCAAAAAAAAACTACAATTTTTGTCAAAAAACCCAAAAAATATAGACTAGGAACTGAATTTTCCTAAAATAAACAGAGAAAATGTTTCTATTAATCCTGCACGTAAAAAAATTGTAAAATTTCCTTAAAACACCCAAAAATCAATTTTTCGACCCAAGATGGCCGATTTTCAACCTAATTGAAAAATGTCGAGGTTTTTAAGATAGTTAAGATCTCGGCGAATTTTACGAAAAACGCTACTATTAGGTTACGTGCAGTTCAGAATTTGTAGGAAAAATGTGGGAGACCCCGATAATGTGAAAACGAGTTTTAAAACTTTTACCTCTTGTAGGTGGTGTTGGCGGCGGGCAGCTGGGTCACGACGGCTTGCTGTGGCTGCTGGGCGACGACGATGGGTTGTTGCGCGCCCAACTTGGGCCAGTAGATGAACGGTTGCTGCTGGAATTCACGGAATTGAATCGCTTCGATAGTATACAAACTACCGGTTGAAGGGTGAGTTGTTGTTGTGGCTGTCGTAGGAGCTGCACTTCAATGAAGCCGTCAACTGAAACGGGTTCATTAATGCGGCCTCACTCGCCAAACTAACGGTTCTGAGGTATGTAGCGCGGCTGTAGTTGAGGCGGCGTGGCGGGATCCGGGTCGGTCACCTGCAGCAGGCCCACCGCACGCTAAACGAGAACATTTTGGTGTTGGGCTGTTAGCGGGGACCTCTAACGAAAGCGATTTTGGATAGAATTTTGCATAGTTTTTATATATAAAAAACCAGTAAAAATCAGAAAAGCTTTCGAGAATTTCGATTTTTTTGAGCAAAAATTTGTGAAAATGGCCAAAAATGTCAGTTTCAAATTTTCAGTTTTTTTTTTGAAATTTTAAGACGTTCCTAACAATCAAAACTACTAAAAATACACAATATAGAAACAGCTTTTCCTAAAATGCGACCAAAAATCGAAGTTAGTTTTGCCTACCAAATCCCTCCCCCCGTTAACAGTCCAGTACCCCCGTTTTCTGCCCTACATAAGTTGATGGTGATGGTTCGGCGATGAGGTACTGCATCTTGGGCTGCTCGTAGTAGATGACCTGCTGCTGCTGCTGGAGGGGTGGAAGTTGGGCTGGAACGAGGACGAGGTCGCGATTTGGGAGCGCGGAAAGGTCTAAAACGATAGAATAATGAAATAAAAACAAAAATAAATAAGTTTGGCTATTATAAAACACCTAGAAGCTGATAGGCGGGTGCCGTCTGGGGTTGTTGTATCTGCGTCGCGTCAGCGTACTGGTAGGTCGTGGGTTGGTTCCAGGGCTGTAAAGATCATTTTTAGGTATGAGAACATCTACTCCAACCTGTGGCTGCTCATAGAATATTTGCGGTTGGGGCAACAATTGTGGCGATTGGTAGAACAGCGAATTCCGATCCATCGAAAATGATGGTGGATGGCGGATGTTTTTTTAGCTAGTTCCGGTTTTTGCGCACCCGGAAATGCGGGTATTCAATGGTAACTTGTAAATTTATGCTAATTCAAAATTTTAATAGGTCCTGTAAGGAGCTGCCGTTCATCAAGGTACTGCTATATTTTTGGCGCACTTTGCGGAAGTATTTTAATTGGTGCTTTCGCGTTATCAGGGGGACCAAATTTTTTTCTTTAGGGTCCAATTTTCTAAAGAATGTTTTTAAACTATTATTTTACTACTCCTAAACTGCAAAGCTTTGCAAATTATTGATACAAGAATACAATAAATACCATTTTTTTGCGGCGAGCTTGATTTTTAACCCTTTTTTGAAGGGGTAGACGGTTTTTTCAAGTTTAAATATTGTTACATTTACTAAAAACATTATCAGAGACCTACTATGGCGCTACTAGGCATTTCTGGACTTTTTGGAAAAATTTAGAAAAATTTTATTTAGAAAAATTTTTAAAGACAGTTGTAAAATTGAATATACTCAGATTTTTTTGTATTTACTAAGATTAAAACTTATTTTTACTAGACTTCTTCGGCCTTTCGCTTTTCTTGGGTTTTATACTTATTCCGGTTTTAGACCTTCCGATCTTCCAGCAAAACCCGGTATTTTCCCAAATTCCGTGCCGACGAGACACCCCAATTTCACGCATCACCACCATGCCCGGAATGCGAGACGTTTTCGAATCACGGGCCTCGGTGAAATTCGGAATTTTTAGACGCCGCGCGGGATAGTCTGGTGACACGGCTGAGGTTTGATTCCGGAAGGTGTATTCCGGTGGAGCCGCAATGACGCCGATTCCAACGGAGGGCGAGTTGCTGCGCTTCGGTTCGCTGAATATCATGCTCTCAGTTGGGGGTATATGTCTGCAGATATGGTATATTAAGGTATCGTCTTGGAAAAATGATGAAATCTGTTCTTTGGCATTATCGGGGGGGGGGGGGGGGGGGGTCTCTTAAAATCGCAGCTGCCAAAAATCGGTACTTTTGCAGTATCGGGGGCACGGAATTTTCGTGTGAGCCTAGAAATGTAAAATAACCTTATAATAACTATTTGAATAGTTTTAAAAGGCCGTTTGCGAGAGACCCGAACAAGGCTTGGCACAGTTTTTTTCCGACCCCCATTTTTTGATGCCATCTGATAGAGCGTGGTCGAATTAGAGGAATCGCACTAATTTGGAATTTTTAAATTAGCATTTTCCAGGTTAAACAAGGCGTTAAAGTTGCCAACGTCGAAAATTTATCTCGACGTGTACTTGACAGAATTGGCTGAAACTTTGTGACTAGGCCTAATTTGGGATGGGGATCATTTTTCTAATACATCGCGAAGCACGAAAATTACCAGAACCAAGTTAAATTGCGTACCCAAAATAGTTTTTGCCGAATTTCGAATTAACGGCGAGTCGGCCGCAAGCTGGAATTAGTCTAGAAAGATGCGCAAAATTTTTCTGCATCGATTGATGTATTATTTAGGTGGCGGCCAGGTCGCCGTTTTCTCACAGCGAGCTTTTTGTAGCTGAAAAATGGTCTGAAAATCCGACTAAAATGGAAAATTTTGCGATTTGCTATGTTTTGACCCACGGGATCACATTTAACGATCACGCCAAGCTAAACGCAAAAATTAGCAAAAAGAAATTCGACATTTGAAGGGGTGCTTGTTTTGGGCGGGAATCGAACCCGGACCCTCCGCCTGGGAGCCCCGTGGCGCAATGAGTAGAGCGTCGGGGTGCCAATCCAGAGCCGCCGCCAGTTCAATCCCAGCTCCCTCTCAGAAGCCGAATTTCTTTTTGCTCTTTTTTGCAATTGACTTGGCATGATTTCTTGATGTGTTTTGACTACTTCGCTATGTAAATACCACAAAATTTTCCATTTTAGTCGGATTTTCAGACCATTTTTCAGCTACAAAAAGCTCGCTGTGAGAAAACGGCGACCTGGCCGCCACCTAAATAATACATCAATCGATGCAGAAAAATTTTGCGCATCTTTCTAGACTAATTCCAGCTTGCGGCCGACTCGCCGTTAATTCGAAATTCGGCAAAAACTATTTTGGGTACGCAATTTAACTTGGTTCTGGTAATTTTCGTGCTTCGCGATGTATTAGAAAAATGATCCCCATCCCAAATTAGGCCTAGTCACAAAGTTTCAGCCAATTCTGTCAAGTAGTCGTCGAGATAAATTTTCGACGTTGGCAACTTTAACGCCTTGTTTAACCTGGAAAATGCTAATTTAAAAATCCCAAATTAGTGCGATTCCTCTAATTCGACCACGCTCTATTAGATGGCATCAAAAAATGGGGGTCGAAAAAAACTGTGCCAAGCTATAATGGGGACTGTTCGAGTGACTCGCGGACGGCCTTTTAACGTAATTTTGATAAATTCAAGTCTAACTTAAAGTTTAAGTGAAGCTCAAACTATCTAAAAAGCCAAAAAAAAATTTTAAAAATGCCCAGTTTCGGCCGAAAATCTATTTTTTGTCGTTTTTACGAAAATTTGTAGAGTTTTTACGTCTAGGAATAGTGAAAAATAGCCTAGAAACGGTTCCTCTCGGTAAAAATGTGTCATAAGAAAAAAGTTACCCCCCCCCCCGATAATGAAAGAGAACCACCACTTGGCTTCAGTTTCTCTACGCACGTCGACCTGGTTGGGGTCGAGACATTGTGCTGACGCTCCACCTCCTCTCCGCGTTCTGCGATATTGTGCAGCTGAGTGCGCACGGGTTCGCCGGGCTGCAGATGTTCTTTCCGGAGGCGCCTTTGCCATATTCCAGGGTAGGAGCCGTTTTTTAGATCGTCCCAGATACGGTACTGGGCTCTTAACAGGGGGTGGATTTTATCAGGGCTATCATTTTTTATGCTAACTTCTAAAAAAATATTTTAAAAATTGGAAAATGTGAAATGTTGACCTTTTTTGCTCATTTTTCATAAATTTTGCCCTAAAAGTAAAAATTTTTCGGGTTCTTATACATTTTTATATCCTTTTTACATCTACATACTGTGTAAAATTCCAGAAAATTGTTTACTGTGCGTTATTGAGCCGTAGCGATTAATGGGAAAAATCAGTTTCCCCCTGATAAAAAGCTCCCCCCTGATAACAGACCGGTACGGATCATCCTTCAAAAAACCAGGTTCAGTAAGATCGTAATCCTCATAAATAACCTCAATATGATAAAATACCTTGCGCCTGGATGATAGCTCATTGGTAAGGTGCTAGCTGATGAGACGCAAGGCCCGGGTTCGACCCTCGCCTGGGGAAATTTTGCTTTTTTGCCGAAAGTTTTTGAAATAGCTTTTGGAACAAAGGAAATCGGGGTTGTTGATGCCATTTTTCTTAAAAATTTTTTTAACAGTTCTTCGGCGGACTAATCATCGGTGGTTGGATAAACGGCACGCTTTATATGAACTATTTTGTATTGCATCGTTTTTTATTTGTTTATCTGCCATTTACGGCCGATCAGATCCTGACGCCGCTTGTGAATAAGGTGAGCAGGGGATCGTGAGAGAGAGAGGGAGAGAGAGAGAGAGCGAGAGATAGATAGATAGATAGAGCGAGAGAGAAAGCGAGAGAGAGCGAGGCAGGGAGGGAGAGAGATGAAGAGCGGGAAAGAAAGAGAGAAAGAGAGAGAGAGAGAGAGAGAGAGAGAAAGAGTGTGAGAGAGTGAGAGAAAGTGAGAGAGAATGAGCTCGAGCGACGCCTTTAATCAACTCGTTCTAGATCTATATCGTGTTTACTTTCATGTGCTTCCTGTTGCATATGGGATGTAGCGTCTCTATATACAACGTCACCTATAATGCAACCCAAATACTGTGGAAGGTCGCCAACACCGACAAGGGCGGATACGAAAAATTGATCCTCGAGATCAATGAATATTCCAATTATGTGTTTGCGTTTTTTTGCCTTCCATTTTATGTGGCAATTATTGGAATGGTGCTTTATCGAAAGGTGAGATGGGAGAGAGAGAGAGCGAGAGCGAGAGAGAGCGAGTGAGAGCGAGAGAATAAAAGAGAATTTGCCAAATCTCAAAAACAACAATTCCAGAAGCGAATGCGTGCCGCCCTGAAGTCGCGCGACATCTACATCATCTGCCAGGTTTTCAAGACGTTTTTTAGACGTGGTCTTCTGTTTAGATGATGTTATCCTGGGCGCTGGGGATGCTCTGCTGGATCGTTTGGGAGATCTGGACCCCAAAAACCGATCCCCCGGTTGTGGCATACCTCAAGGTAATAGTCTTCTCTCTCTCTCTCTCTCTCTCTCTCTCTCTCTCTCTCTCGCTCTCTCTATCTCTATCTCTCGCTCGCTCTCGCTCTCACTTTCTATCGCTCTCTATCTCTCTTTCTCTATCTTTCTCTGAATCTCTCTGCCTCTCTCTCTCTCTCTCTTGCTGTCATCTTAACCCTTTAGAAATCGCTGTCGTGGATCGGCTGGAATTGCTACAAACCGCTTTCCACCCTAATAACGCTCAGGTAGGCACGTTTATAGCCTTTTTCTAATTTAGCTTAGTATTTTCCTGGTTCAAAAATCGTTAAAATAATTATTATAATTTGATTTAATTTTCAAATTTAATTCACAAAAAAAACACAAACTTTTTGTATTTGCAGCATCAAGCCGAGCTGGGTGACCGGCGGCGCAAACACCAACAATCCGGCCAGAGGACCCGTCAGCCGCACAAAAATCACGAATATTTCTTGAGTTGCTGGAGTAGGACTCTGTATTTTGTTGAGAATGAAGTTCTTTTTTCGAACATATGATTGAATTTAAAAACACACACAAATATAAACGGAAAAATCATACTCAATTGCTCAAAAATGACAACAACACATCTTTTTAATTTGAAGTTTTATCGTTTAAAACATAAAACTATTTTAAATGCTTTAAATTTAGGAATTTTGAATACGGTTTGGAAAAATGACAAAAAAGAGTAGATTTTCCCAAACATTGGCTCGATAATTCGCTTCCAAAATTTTAATCGTTAAGCTTTCCTCAATTCCACGATATTCCAGATTCCGCTAGTTTCCTGAAATTAGACGCTTTTTGTATTCTCATCTATGATGCGTTCCTTTAATTTTATTAGGAACTAGCAATTTTCCAGTTTTTTTAGAATTTCACCCTAGCCAATTTTCGGGCCGAATGCCATCGGGCATGGGATAATTCGGAGGAATTCCGCTTGTCTGCCAAAATTCCTATGGACGACCCGGCTACCGTAGCTACTACCGTATCCCCTACAGTAATCCCGGAATACGCAATTTTTGGGTGTATCGAATTCGCGGTGGCCGCGTTTTTTATCGGGTTGCAGTTGTGGTATTTTCGGGTGGGTTTTGACGGTTTTAAAGGGGGTTAAAGGGACTGAGAAGGCAAGACTATCGATTGCGGAACTTTACCTGCACGCATTAAAAAGCTTCATGGAAATTTATAAGCAGGCCTCGGACCTTAGAGATATTTCTAGTATCTGCTGTCGAAGAAGCCGGACTGGGGCAAGGGTGTTGTGGTGATACTCTTCTTACTGACCGCCGTCTGCGACGTGTTCCAGTTGATCGCCCATTGCTACGTGGCGCTGGCGATGATCTTCCCCGTCACCTTAGAGCCGTACTGCGGGGTAAGAGAGAGAGAGAGCGCGTCAGGGAAAGAGAGAGAGAGAGAGTGAGTGAGAGAGAGAGATTTTCAGTACTTCGGTAGCCTCCTCCTTTGTGGGTGGATGAACGCCGCCTTCTACATGTCGTTCTTCGTCGTTAACCGGTTCGTACACGTCTACTTTCCGTTTCAAGCCAGTCGAATTCTACAGCCGTGGACGGCCAAAGTAAGAATTCAGAACCTTAGGACTTTTGAGTCCCGAAAATCCGAAAATCATCCAAATTCTTTCAGCTATTCGTGGCCCTGTCGGCGGTGCTGTTCGGCTTCATCCTCTATTCCACAGTATTCCTGTTGACGGTTGTTCGACGGCAAAAGGACTGGAAATGGTCAATTGATCTGACGAGACCCGAGAATAGGGATAATCCATATGCTGTGGCTATCAAAGCGGTGGCCAACTACATGCCCACATTCTTTGATTTGCCCTTCTATGTTGCGCTGATTATAATGATTATTTGGAGGAGGGTGGGTGGATTACGGTCTCTCTCTCCCTTACCCAACTTTTAGCAACGTGCTCCTCGCGATTTCCTGCGGCCACGAGAGATTCTTGTCATCCTCCAGGTAAAGCCTGGAAACCCGATTTATTGGCCGAGTTCAGATGCTTTGTTCGTGGCTTCTCCGATTGGGCATTTGGTCATCTTGGCATATATTCGTGTCCCGCAGCGATCCGGCAGTTATCAAGTTTTTAGGGGTGAATTTTGCGTATCTTTCTCTCTACCTCCCTCTTTATCTCTCTCTCTCTCTCTCTCTCTCTCTCTCTCTTTCTCTTTCTCTTTCTCACACTCTGTCCCCCTCTTTCTCACCCCTGATCTTCAGAAAGACATGTTATGGCTGGTGTGGAACGGCTTCAAACCGGCATCTACGATTTTGATGCTATGGTAAGCCATCTTTATTAGCATCAGTAATATTCACGGATTCCTAGAAATTTTGTAAGTTAAGGCTTTTCCCATGTTGTATCATATCTAGAGCACGTTTTCAGGCTCAAACCGACGCGTCTCTTCTCCATATTAGTGCAACGCCGTCACCGCGCCGCCACGCACAGTATCACGTGGATTCGCGCCCGAAAATCGACCGTTTCGACTTATGCTACTGCATAAAATACTACTGATATATTCAAAATTTACCTGCCGCTAAAAAGCAACTAGCAAAGATCAATGAGGAATTTGGCACATTTTTTTGCTCTTCATCTCGTTTTATGGATTTCTCTCTGAAGCCATCTTTATATCTCCCTCTCGCTCGCTCGCTCTGTTCCCCTTCTCGCTCGCTCTCTCGCTCTTTCTCGCTCTCCGGCTCTCTCTCTCGCTCTCTCGCTCGCATTTTCTATTCTCTTTCCCTACGGTTTTTGCTCATCATTAATGCGTCTTTATTTCACAAAAAAAGTAGCTATAAATCCGTGGTCACATCACTCAGCGTCGTGATGAAGATCGGGCGCGCCGTTTCGGGCCTGTAAAAATGGTCCTGATTTTTAATCGCTCCACCTACCGTAATCGCAAGTCCCGGCTGGCGTGGAATGCGGGGGTGGAGGTGAATTCGATTTCTTGTTTTCGGGGCGGGGCTTGTTGGATCCGGCGGACGATGCGTTTTTGGTCCTCTTTCTGGAACGGGGTATGTGTGGTGTTCTCTCTCTCTTCCTCTCTTTCCCTACCTTTTTCCGTTCCTCCTGCTCCACCCGCATCTGCAGCGCTTCAAGATGATGTAGCGGAAGACTGGGCGGATCAGGCAGGCTGTCCATAAAATGGAACGGGTCCCGTAGCGATGTCAGATTTTGCGAATTTTTCGCCTTCACCGCCTGACCCTGCGGTAGTGTGGTGGTACTGTAAAACGGGGTACGGTATGGGCAGTATAGTCTAAAAATATCGAAATCCACGATGCCGAAAGCTCATCGTCGAATTTATATAACCTTGAAATGCCAAAACATCGACAATTCTCATTTTTTAATTTCGCCATCATGAATTTTCGGCATTGTGAAATTCTAGAGTTTTAGCCAGAATGCCGACAGCCATGATAATCCCGACATGCCAAAATACCGACAGGCGAAAATACCGACGGCCATAACCCCGAAATAAAAGCCTGGACGCTGGTTTGAATGTCACTTCCCTTTAAAATCTGTTTTGAATGCCGGGATTTTGGACTTTGAGGATTTTGACTCACAGGAATCTGGCTGTCGGGATTTTGGGTTTTCCGAAATACCGACACCGTGAAATTTCGACATTTCCTACCGTAGCATCACATTGACTCTCGGGACCCTCGCAGGATCGTTAGGGAATTCTGTCGATTGGCTGAGCGCCGGGCGCCACCTGAAAAAATTGTTTTGACTTTAATTTTAATTTCCTGAAACTAGATTGGATTGGATTTATGATAGGCTTACTGTAACTGGCTGACAGGGCGAATTCGGGCGTGAGGGAGCTAAAATTAGATGAATAGCATTGCGCAATCGGTCCTAAAACTACCTGAATATTTTGGTAGAGGTGACCGGTGGATTGGGGGCGTGGTTGGATCATCGATTCTGAATTTTAACTTAAAAAATTACAGACACCGCACTACAGTATCTTGGGCATGAAATAGACAGGGAAACGTGTAGAAAATTGGAGCTTTATGGGCGAAATCGAGCTTAGAGTTACGGTAAGTTAATGTAAATTGCATAGCAAATTTTCACCATAAAGTAAGAGATACGATTTATGTATTGAATTTTGTAGGCGTACTCCAAACTTAGTCTTAGCTTAGGATTAGCTTATGCTTAGCTTAAGCTTAGCTTAGGCTTAGCTTAGGCTTAGCTTAGGCTTAGCTTAGGCTTAGCTTAGGCTTAGCTTAGGCTTAACTTAAGCTTAAACTGAAGGCTGGACAAACAAACTGGTAGCTGAAAGTGGTGAAGCCCCTTGAAGCGATGCTTGAGGGAAACTGGCTTGGCCCAGGTGTACGTATATCTCTTTTGCATGTGCCCTCTGGCTATATCGACTGGCAATGGATGCCAGGTGTTCCCCCCACCACGGCGCTGGTGCCTAATTTCAATGCCTCGGTGGCCCAGGCAGGGGCCCACGAAACAACCCACCCCCCAAAAGCCCATTAGCATATTATCGGCGGTCAACGGATCGGGGGCGTTGTAATTAGGAAAGGCACAGAAAAATTGGAAATCTGGATAAAAACTGGATTCAGATCTATAGCCTTCAAACGTCCTTTAAAAACCCTTGGCCATGAAGGGTAGCTAGCAAAGATCATTTAGGATTGCCCGAAAATATTTGCAATTAGGGGGTTTTGCATTATCGGTCGAGGAGGGGGGAATTTAATTTTTGCCGATTGGAAACCTCCCCCGATAATGCAAAAGAACCGGATTAAAAAAAACAACGGAAAATCCGCTCAGCTAACCAGCAGAAACGTTTTGGGATTTCCTTTGAGGTTTGGGAAACGGCCATCTAGCAGAGATTTTTGAGGATGTGGCCAGGATACGCCGGAGGTGAAGGCACTTCACAGGGATTCTTTCGATTTGGTAAGATAATTTTTAGGGCTAGGATAACGAGCAGAGATTCCTTGGGAATTTGGGTCGTACACGCGGCAGCGGGTCAGCCAGCAGAGGTTGTTTGGGAAATGATACAATCAGAAGATTCTTTGGCTCAAGGCCAGCAAGCAGAGACGCTTGGGGAATTTGGCCCAAAAACTGGTGGCAAACAGGCAAGCAAGCAGGGGTTCTTTAGGAATTCTTAGAATTGACTATGGAAAGTCTAGCTTCTATGAGTGCATCGATAAAACTGAAAAAAACTGAGGGTTTGACACCCCCTGCGGGAGGTTTTGTGTGGCTGAATAGATGGACCGGGTCGACAAATAGAAGTTGGCGCGATTGGAAAAAGGGAATGGAAGTGCTTGGAAAAGAAAAAGTGAAGAAAAAGAAGAAGAAGAAGAGAAAGTCTCCCAAAAATGGACAACGACGACACGGTGGAGGGGATGTTTGCCAATGAGGTGCATCCCCCATCCGTCCCACCACACCCTATCCCCCAGTTCCTCTTTACGACTAAAGACGGGGACACTTTCATCATTTTAAGTGTAAGGAAGTGTGCGTCAAACTATATAAATCGTTTTAAAGCAAAAAGCCAAGAGTTTGTCACGTTTGGGATCGAACCAACGAGCGATTTCTTGGCAAACGCTGTGCTACTAGCCGGGAACATGCCAAAATCCCGACAGCTATCCCAATAACCAAAATATCACCAGCCAAAATACCGACAGACCGAAATCTCGACAGCCCCCGACAACAAAAATCTGGACGGCCAGAATGCCGACAAGCAGAATCCCGACAGCTGAAATCCCGACAAGCCAAAATGTCGACCGCCAAAATCCCGAAAACCAAAATGGTGTTTTCTAACATAATATTATTTCTGGTAACATTTTCTTCATTTCTAAAAGTAAACTTTAGCCATATTTCAGGCCAAACACTATAAAAAAGCGTAAAAAATGCCGAAATATTCGTCGAAAAATAAAGATTTTATTTGTTTTTAATAAAAATAGTTAGTTTTTTACATTTGGGAATGGTAAAAATAGCTTAGAAATCTTTATTTTATTCGTATTAAAGACTTTATAATAAGGCAAAAAATCTGTTTATCTTTATAGTCCCCTCCCCCCGATATTGCCAAAGCTCCAAGACGGTTTAAGATTATGTGGGATGCAGAAATAAATGATCTATTAATGTGTACATCAGCGGGAGAGAGAGAGAGAGAGAAAGAGAGCGAGAGAGAGAAAGAGGGAGAGAGAGAGAGAGATTTGCATGTGGTGTCGGGATGGTGAAAGAACCCATCACCCCTCCACTTCCTCTCCCCCCATCCACTCAGCCACTTGTCTACTACCACTGAATTGTCCTCCCCTTCCATCCATTGAATGAACAATATTCACTTCAACACCCTGCCCCTTCAAGGGCCCGCAAAAAAGGTACATGCCGAAAAAGTGCGGGTGGCTTTAGTCCAGTCGAGATTTTGCCTGGTTGTCGAGCACCCAGCGTTAAAATCGGGATGGATTTTCGGGCTGGCCAGGATTTTCAATTCTGAATTTAGACTCCAAAAATTAACTTTTCAAAGTCGTGACCAGACAGACCTACCAATTCGACAATGCTCTTTCCGATACCGTCCAAAAAACTGCTCGAAAAAGTTGTGCAACGCCATGTTCTGTTGACTCACAAACGGTCTTTTCAGGGCCTACGACGCTCATAAATATTCCTCCAACCGCAACGCGAGCGGGAAGCATTCGGACGTGTCCGTAACGTGCCCGCGCTGCGGAGAAGCTTTAAAACAATTTTAGTAGATGATTTTTGTGTGTTAAAATTCGTTGTTTCAGCTGGAAAGGCAAACATCTGCAACGCAACACGAAGCACATCCGAAGCTACTTCAAAACTTACCCAGCATGCCGGCGACGTGCGGCGACGTGATTATGGAGCGACGCAACGCTTCGTTATCACTACGCTAAACTACGCTAACATGACGCGGCGGCAAGGCATGGTCACGCATGCTAGGCAAAATCAAAATTATTGCCTGTTACGGTACTTGAAATTGCCCATTACGGTCAACCCTGAGGTACCTTCATGAACCCTCAGTGAAATACCGGGATTGTGTTAGGCCGTAGACCCCTTCCTTCTTCCTTATTCCCGCCATTTTGCATTATTTTTTTGACGAATTTCCGAAGCCAAAAAAAGGCCAAGTCGGGACTCCGGAAGCGGTGAAAGCCAATTGTGCTGGTCGAGATTCCGGGGGGACAACACAACACGGACAGCAGAGACTGACGTCGAGCATTCAATGCCGCTGAATTACCTGAACGCCCTGAGGGAGGGGACGCTCGATTCCCGAAGTTTACTACCCGCGTATAATTTGGCGTTTTGGTGTCTTTTGAGCAATTTCGTGCTTATTCTCGCCTCCAAGTGCCGCTAAAAACAATATTGAGACATAAAAAACGTCACGTTTCTCTTTTAAAGGTAATGGGACGCTTTACAATTTTTTTCTTTGCTTTAAAATTTTTTGGCGTTGACAGTTTCTTTAGAATACAACCTGCATTTTAGCGGGACTGTCAAGGACGTATTGCGTGTAGAAGCTGTCAAAACAAACTTCTCCGATCTTCTTCATCGCTTTAGAGCTACAGTGGCGGACAAAAGTTTCCAACATTTAGTTTTTTGGCTCTATTTTGCCGATTTAGTGTGGAAATGTTCCCTAGATCGCATTGATAGTGGAATTCGGCGTGCTTTTTTACCTGCAACACGCTTAAGACCACAAATCCGCAAAATAAAAAAGTTTGATAAAATTCTCAAAAATGTCGATGACAAAAGTTTCCAACATTATTTCTTGAAAAGACTCCGGGGGAAATGAATGGCGTCCTCTAGAGTGGTAATATTGATGCCAAATCGTTTAACATAATCGTTTTCAAGCATTCATGGTTGCAGATTAACTCCTACAGCCCCCGGGAATTTTTAGAAAACTTTTTTATTTTGCGGATTTGTGGTCTTAAGCGTGTTGCAGGTAAAAAAGCACGCCGAATTCTACTATCAATGCGATCTAGGGAACATTTCCACACTAAATCGGCAAAATAGAGCCAAAAAACTAAATGTTGGAAACTTTTGTCCGCCACTGTAGTTAAAGTTTTTCAATCTAATGCGTTTCTAGCATTCATATACTCTAAAACGCCTTTAGGCTCTGAATTACTTTTTAAATGGCTTAAAATCCCTTAAAAAGACTCCAAAATGTCAAAAACTCGTTTTTCAGCTGTCCCAATGTCCTTAAAAAGGTTAGAAATCGGCGTTTTAGCTTCCGGATACTGCGTAGTTTTCGGAAAACGCCCTTAAATGACCATAACACCACTACACCACGCAAGTCCAAGATGTTCAGAGGTGTCTATCGGAATCGAGGGGAAAGGACAATTGTTTCCCAGATTTTGGGTCTTCCCAGCCCTTTTAAAGCAAGTTTAATTTGGAAGTTAAATGCGTTTCTAGAGTTGCTGTATGCTAAAACTCCCTTAGACCATAAACTGCTTTTTAAATGTTCTAAAATCACTAAAAAACTTTAAAATGTTAAAAACGACCTTGATGAGGTCAGAAATCGACGTTTTAGCTTCCGGATCCAGCGTAGTTTCCGGAAAACATCCTTAAATGACCTTAACGCTCCGTTTTGACGCAATTCCCACGCGTTCAGAGGTGTCTATCGGAATCGGGGAAAAGGACAAGTGTTTCCCAGATTTTCTGACCTCATCCCCGCGGTGGCTCGGATGTCTCTTCTTTTTGCTCCCTTTAACCCCGTCATCCATCCGCCCTCAATATATACCTTGAAATGGGGCTATTTTGGCCTCCCGGGGCGGGGAAGGAAAGTGATAGTTGTATCCGAGGTGGTGGCGGGGCTTCAAAATGACAACAATGAACGCGATGAGGCCACCAGATCGCGCGGGAGAGAGACATGGACCACTGCCGGTGGTAAGTGGATCCCGCCCACATAAGGCCAACGAAAAGCCCGAGTGGAGATGCCGACGCCGACGCCAGAAATGGCTAGATGTTATAAATGCCGGCTCCCGTATCCGGTAGATGCTCATAGATCTTGGGCGAATGTTGCGTAGGCTTGGGTTAAGCTCAGGCTTATGCTTTGGCTCAGGCTTAGGCTCGGGCTACGTTTCAGGCTTTTTCAGCTAATATTTTGTTCTTCTTCTCCTTAAATGTTTAAATTCAAGTGCTATTTACAGTTATCCGATTTAGGAATCCATTGCATTGTCGAATTTCCTGATGTGGAATTATTAATTTCAAATTCATATTTTCGAAATTCACCATGTCGAAATTTAATAACGCCGAAATGTCAGAATTTTTACAAGAACTCTTCGCCCTAATTCTTTGTGCTTTTTGAAGATTCTTTCCAGTCGATTCTCTAATTATTTTCTTTAGTACTAGTGGCCCAGGTAAAAGAGTCGAAAATTTACCGGATTTCGGCATTTTTTTGAAATTCACGGGCCGTCAGATCAAATATGGAAATTTTGAGGTTGATACGACGTTATACGCAGTAACGTCAGCCGGTTGCTTAGTTATGAGAGGCTGACTCGTTTACTTCAAATTCTCATTCTCACACAAACGCTCTCTCACCCGCTCCCTCTCTCTCTCTCTCTCGCTCTCGCTCTCTCTTTCTCTCTCTCCCTCTGTCTCTCTTTCTTGCTCTCTCTCACGCTCTCTCGCCCTCTCTCTATCTCACTCTCCCCCTGCCTACGTAACAATCACATGCTCCCTCTAAAAGGTAAGAGCATCAGAACTAAAACATTTCAGCTCACGGGCTGCAACTTAATCCCGTGCTTCCCTAACAAACATCAGCTCATCGGGTGCCCGTCCGCCTACTTCCGAATTGCGTGTAGGCTCCTGGATTTCCTGGCTCCTGGATTGACGGGCCCGGAAGCGTAGTTAAACTTTTAATCTACGCTAAATTGCTACTTTTTAACGTCATTTCCGGTTACGGTATGTAAATAATGCGCAATTGACTGATCGCACTGATCGAGTGATCGCTGGAACGAAAATCCCTAGATTCCGAAACCACCAATTCTCGCGTTGACCCGCTCGCAAAAAAAACGATTTCAATTTCCGAAAGTGGTCAGAACTACCCCCCCCAATTGCCAGCCCTTTTAAAAAATGGCAGACTTTCTTTTCGTGGCGCGGGAAGAACTCCCAGGGATTCGCCCAAATCCCACTGAAATTTTATCCACCCCAGCTTTCAAAGAGGGCCCCGGCACGTTTTTTGGGCCCATCAAAAAACGGGCCACCCGTGCCCTTTTCGGAACAAATTGCCACAAATGACGCTTGTCAATTCGTTTTTTTTTGGTTAATTTAAATTTAGGTTCTTGTGTGGTATCGGGGGGGGGGGGAAGTTGATTGGGGGCGCCACCATTTTTTCGCCTCAGTCCAGACATTCCTAGTATCATTTTTGATGTTTTGGATAGAATTGTAGCAATATTACTTATATTTAAAATGGAAAAACCGTCTAAAAACATTCTAAAATGCAAATTTTGGTCGAAAATCGATATTTTGTACTTTTTGATGACGTTTTGAAAAAGTTTGTAAAGTTTGTGACTTTTAGAAATAGTAAAAAGCCATTTCAGAAAATATCGAAATTCTAAACATTCTAGAAAAACCTCTATTTATTTTCTAATATGTCGGATCGGATGTAAAAAAGCCCCATCCTCCTCCCCCCGATAATGCAAAAGCTTCGGTTATCGTTATCACGGGATTCTGCCGTGCCGGAGACGCGTTCACAAAGGATTGCGCAACAATATATTTAATCTTATTTCTGTGCTTATGTTTCTTTTATTTAATTATTTTATATATTTTACAAAGTTTTCCATTAAAATTTCTCGATTATTTTACGTAACAAAATTTCAGAAATGAACTGGGTGCTGTTGATGGGTTTGTTGGTGGCCGGTGCCGTGGCTTATACCCCACTCTTTGACGATTACGAGAATCCGTCACTTTGGCGACTCGGCAAGCGGGCAGATGATGATTATCGTAAGGTTCCTAAAAAGTGCCCCTGCATACAGTATCCTTTTCAGCAGTCGTCCAGAGCAAACGCGGTCGTGAGCTCTTTGGAAAGCGGAGCGCAGGAGGCCAGGCGAAACGCGCCCGAGAACTTTTTGGTGCGTTTCTCATTGGGGTGGTCTAAAAAAGATGATTTGAAAAGGAGGGGCAGGCTAACAGGGATTTTTGGGGAATTCCGACAAGGTTTTGCGTGTCGGGAAGGCTAGCAGTGATCACTGCGGAAAATTCTTGTCATTAATGCTATTATTAGTGCTTGTTATTTTTGACTTTTGCCTTTCCCAAGCCTATTTTTAGGCGTTTCCGGGCGTGATGGCAGAGATATTTTGGAGGAAACTAGAATTCAGTTCTTTTGATTAAAAATAACAATTGATCATATTGATTTTTCGATAAAAATTTCTGGACATCCAGGCAAATTGACCCCCCCCCCCGATATTGCCAAAGCACCTAGAAGTCAAAAGCTTCGGAAACGGCTGGTCTGTCATCGGCGGTCCGGCATACTAGCAGCGATTTTTGAGGAATCTACCGTATTGTTAAACGCTTGAGCGCGAGGTATATGTAAAGTTATAGCTTTCTAACTATAGCTAGATCCTCTCCCCCCTTCCCTATTATTATTAAAAAGTGCCCCATAAAATCGTGGTAGGCGAGGGGCTAGTCCCCGTTTGCAACCCTGCAATTCGAAATCCGCGGCGCCGTAAAATTTTCGGAGCGCGAAATGCAGTAGTACGTGGGGAAACTAGGGACAGGGGATGAGACAAGCTCTTTTAAAGGGATTGACAAGTCAAAACATTTATAGAGTCTAAGGTATCGGCGGAGTTTGTAAATTTGTCAAAAAGAAGTTTGTCGAAAGTCCATTTTGTCGGCATTTCACTTTGTCGAAAATCATTTTGTCGAAATTTCAATTTTCCACATTTTGAGTTGGATAAATCACGACCAAACGAAATGTCGACAAAAGGAAATTTCGACAACGAGAAATTTCGACAAATGAATTTCGATATAAGGCATTATGTAGAGGCTTTCTTAAAACTCGCTAAATCTCTCTTCAATGGTCCTTTAAAAGCGAAAATGTGTTTTAAAGGGCTTGACAAGTGAAATTAGAAATATATTTACTTCAAAATATATAGGAATCCTGGCTTTAAGAACCTTTTAAATTAAGGTAAAAATCCATTCTTAAACTTTTTTGCAGGAAAACGCAGCTCCCCCGATTACGACGTGCCCAGCGGCGAGATGAGCGCCGAATTGTTGAGCAGGGTATTTTTTATCAAATTAAAATGTAAAAATTTCCCGCTAGCTTCTTATCTAGACTCTATTAATTTAAAAAATTCTTCAAATTAATTAAACCTCAAAAACAGTATCACAAAAAATTCCCGCAGTTTTCTAGCCGCTTCGCGGGCCCCTCGGGGCTGCCCTTGGCCTACAAACTACACCGCTACGCGTGAATACCCTCGTACACTCCAATACTAGCGACACAACGCCAAAAAGCTCTAATTTACTTCTATTGGTCGGATTTTGGACATTGTAATCTTTAGTCTATGGCTCCCCGTAAAACACCAGCCCCAAAATTCGCCCCCTCTACCGTAATCTATCAATTTTATTTGCAGTTGGCCTCCCCGCTGGACCGCTTCAGACGAGCGCGCACCTCCGAGCTGTTCGGCCGTTGATAGCGGAATTGGAGTCTCGTTTTTCTGCACCCCCAACAACAACAACGCCCACCACACAGCCAGCCATCGCAGACGATCTCATTGCTGTATAAATGTTATAGGATGGGATGGAGAGAACACGAGAGAGAGAAAGAGAGCGAGAGAGGGCGAGAGAGAGGGCGAGAGAGACAGAGAGAGAGAGAGAGAGAGAGAGAGAGAGAGAGAGAGATGCGATCAGAAGGCGTGGACGTAAAGTCAGACAGACAGACACAAAAAGTGCTTGCAGTTACGCAGACAGACAAACAGACAGACCTTGAACCGGATAGATAGACAGATAGCAAGACAGTGAGACAAACAAACAGACAGACATACAGACACCTCGAAACGGACACCAAGACACAAAAAACAGACAGACCGACATAGAGACAGACGGACAGACAGACGTAGGGAAAATCCGATAGACATACAGACAGACAGATAGAAAGAGAGACAGACGGCTAGTCAAACAAACAAACAAACAAGCAGATAGACCGACAGACAGACAGACAGACAGCCAACTCTGCGTGTCAAACCAGATCAACGCTGAAACCCGAAACCCGAAAAAATCCCCGATACGACGTCAAGGCCAATTTGTCATCGGAATACGGTGCCCTCCGGGCTGTCCCGGGCCGGCCGGCAAAGACCCATGAAAACGGGAAACCCGAGCAAGCCGATTCCTACCCCCTACGTGGTGCTCCCCTGGACGCCGATGTGTGTGTCGGTCGATGTCGGTCGGTCGGAAAATGGCGGGGAAGGGATCAATTGTCCAGAAATTAAAAACACAACCCAAGAACTGAATTCTGTTGAATTTCAGTTGAAATTAGGCAAAAAAAAACACGTAGAAATCCGCAAAATCCGACCGTTTTATAAAAATGAACATCTGGTCAAAAACCATCTAAAACCCAAAAGAATTGTCTACAATTTTGAAAGTCTATTTTGTAGCCGTAAAAAAAGCGTTGATGCCCTCATAATCCGGTGATTCGGCGCTCAAATGATAGGAAGCACAAAAAACACCCCTTATCAGCTTCATAAAACGTGCGAACTACGCTGTGTATCGTTATGCAACGGCAAATGGCCCGTTCGGATAACGGAGATTTTTCAGGTAAAGAACCACGCCTTGGTCGGATTTGGGTATAAAATTACACTTTCGTTGATCCCCGTAAGTCACCAAATCCTATTCAGTTTTCGGGACAAAATGTGGCTCTCTCTGGCCCTGTTCCTGTCCCTCTCTGCTGGCGCTCTATCGTTCGTGTGCCCGCCGAATAGTACGATTATTCCCACCGAGCACCAGTGTATCCTTCCCATCCCGGGTGGTAACGTTTTAAAGGGGTCGGCAAGGCAAACTTTTGGATCCTTTATGGATTCACCGGCGCCGCAATGCGTACGCAACTCAATGCTTGTCCGCTCTGAATAGGGTGCAGTCGATTACGTAGTGAAAAATCGCGGCTGCGCGTTACGTGCGGGAACCAGCGTGGTGTTCTCCATAGGGGGAATTTCTTCGAAAATCCCGACAGCCAGCAAGCCCGACAGGCGAAAATCCCGACAGTCAAAATCCCGACATCATCCTGATGTTGAGTTGACTTCCAAAGCTCTTAACCAGCGATTTTCGCTATCGGGATTTTTGGTGTCGGGATTTTGGCTGTCCGTATTTTGAACTGTCGGTATTTTCGCCTGTCGTGATTTTCCGCTTGCCCTGTAGAAGATCCGGATCCTTGCCAGCACCATCCTTTAAAGGGCTTAGCAAATCATGCGTAGGGATTTTGACTATTGGTATTTTATAGATTTGGAATTCCTACCACCAAAATACCGACAGTGAAAATCCCGACAACCATAATATCGAAATCCAGAATCGCTGTTTAAAGGGAAGGCCATTGAAAAACGCGTCATTAGAAGGTCGGCATTTCGTCGTGTCGTGATTATGATTAGAGATCAGCTACACGCAACGCAAGAGATTGCCGCGTCGCGTCCTGTTTCAAAAAAATCTCGAAGTGTCGGACGACGGAACATTTCCAGCTGTGAATTACATCAACGCTGTCCGGGGCTGTGATCGACAGAATAGCAATGTGATCATGATCAAGAACGCCTTCGAGAATGCGGTCATCTACGGGGTTCTCGTCCAGTGTAAGTGAAGACCCATTCGAATCCCAGTCATGCTTTTTCCAGGGTTCCCTAATGCCGACGGCGCCTATATCGGCGTCGAAAGAGCCACAGGTTCATCATGGGTTTACTCGGACGGCACGAACATCACTTATGCAAATTGGGATACCAGTAAGTTGCGAAATACGGGCGAAAACGTCTTTTTTTTTCCTTTTTGGAGTTTATAGAAATGTCAGCTACCCTTGTAGGTGAGCCATCAACTGGGGATTGTGTGATGATGGATCGACAGACGATGAAATGGAAAGCGACGGAGTGTTCCACGCCGCTGCCTTACTTTTGTGGACTTGATGGCGACAGTAAGTTTCGTTAAAGCGGTTCTGGCAGCAAGCCCCTTTTTCCACGACTCGTGGAAGCGTCGCGGTCGGGTGCGTCGCGGCAGGGAGAGAAAGAGCGCGCCCAGAGGAGAGACGCAGACAGAACTCTGCGTCTCTGCCCGGTCCCCAAAATGTCGTAATCGGTGTGCTGCCAGAGCCGCTTTAAGGGGCTAGGAAGTCGGCTACTGGACTCTTAGCGGCGGGGGGGTAGTCGGGAAAACCCAAAAATTTTTTAGTAATCTCCTATAACGAAATATAAATTTTTATGGTATTTTATGCCTTTTTAGAGGCAAGAACTCATAAAATAGCTATAAACTTTTGCGTTTTTGGTCAAAAGATTCTCTTGAAAAACGACCAAAAAATTCAAAATTTGCGAATTTTTTTCATTTTTCAATATATTTTTTATAAGCTTCTAGGTATCAAGAACTGCAAAAAAAAAGAATATAAAAATAGTTTTCGTATTGTCAATAGATGGAAAATACAAAAATCCGTTGCCTCCCCGCTAACAGTCCAGTCCAGGATTTCGGCATTCTGAAATTTCGACATTTCGTAATCATGAATTTCTACATTACGATAGCAAATCTCCTAAACGCGAAAAAGATCGATTTTTCAACAGATTTCAACAAAATTTACTGTCCTTCTTCAGAGCTTCAATGCCCCGATGGATGGGCCTATGCCCCGGGACCGGATGCGTGCTACTACGTGCAGGTGTCTAATAAGGAAAGCTTAAAACGATAATTTCAGGATTTCTTGACGCCCGACTCGGTGCATTGGCAGCTGTACGATTGGGATACGGCCGAGCAGAATTGCCGGAGAATGGGCGCTCATTTGGCGTCGATTCACACAGATGTGGAGAACGACTTTATTCACGGTTCTTCAACTTGGCCCCCCGTTTTTCATGATTTTAGAGTTAATCTTTTACAAGGGGCCGGAAGCCTCGCCGGAGTCGCCGGATGACTGCGAATATTCGAGGGCTTGGATCGGGCTGTATGGGACGGCAGAAATTGGAGAGACAACGCCGTGGACCGATGGCACGTTTGTCGATTATCGAGATCCGAAAACGGCCCCGGCTAATGGAAGCGTTTATTGGACGGTATGTCTCTCTTCCTCTCTCACTCGCTCAATTGCTATAGCTCTCTCTCTCACTCGCTATGTCTCTCTCACTCTCTCCCCCTTTCTATCTCTCCCTTTCTATCTCTCCCTCTCTCTCTCTCTTTCTCTCTCTCTCTCGCTATCTCTCTCGCTCTCTCTCCCCCCTCTCTCTCTCTCTCTCTTTCTCTCTCTCTCTCATTGAGCGTTTCGTTTAGACACACGCGGCCTCTTGCTTGACCTACGCTAATTGGGAAGGAATTCCGGCCAGCGGCCCGCAAGCCGCTCGCTACGTCTGCAAGAAGGAGAACCAACGCGCTCCCGAAGAGCCCGAAGCCTGATACTGACCTGATAAAGCATGATATTTTTTGATCAGCTTAAGCATGTAAAGTACAGTAAATAGGAGCACAGTAATCACGGACTTTAAGAAGAAGATTTTTACCAAACTTGAAGTAATGTCGGCAAGGTACAAAACTCACAGTCTCTTCCCTGACCCTTTAAAACGGGCAACCCCTCACCAAAATGCTTATCCCGTTCTGCAAAAAATTGCTGGAAATTGAGCTGCGGCCGGAAATGGGCTCGTCAGTGTTTATCAGTATTTGTCGAGTGATAATTCGGAGGAAAGAAAGGCCAAGCGACGC
Organism: Mesorhabditis spiculigera; assembly: GCA_958295435.1. Taxonomy (NCBI): domain Eukaryota; kingdom Metazoa; phylum Nematoda; class Chromadorea; order Rhabditida; family Rhabditidae; genus Mesorhabditis; species Mesorhabditis spiculigera. The sequence goes on from CATQJA010000424.1 coordinate 58,975, forward strand.
CCCAACTCGTGGGCGGATTATTCCAGCGCCCAGAGGTTGGATACCTCCCTTTTTTCCAGTGATTCTGGCTTATAATCGACGGAGCAACGTGGCAGGGAGAAGATGAACATGGTGTTGTCGCTCGCCCTGTTTTTCTCTCTATTCTCTGCCATTCAAGCCTTTGCCTGTCCCAACGGTACCATTTCAATTCCGGGCCAACATCTCTGCGTGGTTCCCGTGCCTCAAGGTTCGTTTTTAAAGGAACGGGGAAGGCTGGGGTATGGACTTTGTTTTCTATGGATTCCCTATAAATTGTGCTACTACCGCGACACGCTAGCTCAGCGCGGTCGTTTCCATTGGGTTATGGGTTGTGCTTCTTTGGTTCTGATGCATTACCGGGGGGGGGGAGGGTCTGGGGATACGTAACGGAACCCCACCCCCCCCCCGCATTAACAGACTAGAACCGCTGCTTGAAGGCCACTTTCCGGCCGTTTCCGTGTCGTAATCGATTACGCAATAGAACAGCGGACGGACGCGCGTTGCGGTGCGTGCTTAAAATTCAGAGGGCGGTAATCCATAGTAAAAAAGTAAAAAGTAAAAGCAAAAAAGTAAGTAGTAGTAAAAAGTCGTAAAAATTCGACATTTTTTGTTCTAAAAATTCGCTACGAATTGCTAATTCTATTTTTTGCAGCGGCCAACTACAACAACGCGATCCGGGAATGCGATCGCCTGGGCGGCGGGGTGGTGAAAATCGAGAGCGTCTTCGAGAATGCGATCCTGTTCGGAATTTTGGAGTCGTGTACGTCCAAGGGGGGCTTGTAAAAATTATCTAAAAATAGTATTTTTTGAAGGCATACACTTTTTAGCGTTCAACGGCTCGGCGGCGTACATCGGGGTCGAGAAGTCGGCCAATGGGAAATGGGTGTACTCGGATGGGTCGCCGTTGAATTACACGAATTGGGCGGCGGGTAAGAGCGAAATTAACGGTTTTCGAAACCTCAAAATGAACCTAAATTTTTATTAGCATTCACTATTCTAAAAACGAAATTTTATTAAATTTTGGTGTCTTAAAAATCTGTTCAGGACAACCCTCCACCGGCTATTGTGCCCAAATCGACCCTTCATCGACAAAATGGAAATCGCTTGACTGCTCCACATCACTTCCCTATTTCTGCGGAGTCGATGGCAACAGTAATTATTCATTTATATATTTTTTATTTTTTATTCATTATTCTATTTATATTATCTTATTATTTTTATTTTGTATACATCATAATTAGTAATTATTTAAATGATTCAACGGCCGGTTGCAGAATTTCAATGCCCGGATGGCTGGGTGTACTCACCGGATACGGACTTTTGCTATTATTTACAGGTATTTACTGGCAACTAAAATGTCTTAAAAAATTCTAGAATTTCACGACGCCCGACTCGATCCATTGGCAACTCTACAATTGGACGACGGCCGAGCTGAATTGCCAAAAAATGGGCTCCCATCTCGCGTCGATCCACTCGAAAGCCGAGAATAACTTTATTTTTAGTGGGTTTATTTTTGGGTTCAGTCGGAATTTTACCGCGACACGCACCGCAGGCGTCATTTCGGCTGCTTTACAGCGTCGTAATCGATACGCAACGGAACGATCTGAACGCGTTACGTGTTGGAACCCAAACATGGCTAGTTCTGGACCAAAACCTTAAGTTCTTAATAAGTTTTCTCAGTTTTTAGCAGACATGGCAATCGGCCGGGCCGCGCGGCTTTTTTGGACCGCAAAAATTAGCATGCGGCCGGGCCGCGCGGCTTGGCCGCTGTTTTTTCCGTTTTGATGCCGCACGGCGGCCAAGCCGCGCGGCTTTTGAGGCCGCATCCAAATGAGTTTTGAGTACTTCCGGTACGTAAATCGGAGATGCAATGCGTATTTAGCCTGCTAGCGAGGAATAGCCATACTCGACAACCTTAATTTTCTCATTTCCATTCCCATTTTGCATAAAATTCGCGGTTTTTTGATATGTAAATGAGTCACTTCCGGTTTGCGGCTCGGCCGCGAGGCCGCATTTCCGGAAGTAACTAATGACGGCGGCTCGTAGGGGGCCGCGTTTTTTATGGAAATTAGGCCGCCGGCCGGGCCGCGCGGCTCGGCCGATCGGAATTGCCATGTCTGGTTTTTAGATAGCTTTTGCACTTGAAATACCCTTACATTTACTGAAAAATTATTAAATTACTTGCTAGATACCTTCCATAGGCTAAAAGGAAAAGTTTCCCCCTGAACACGCGAAAGAACCGACACTTTCAGACCTGATCTACTATCGCGGGCCGACTTCATCGAACGCCTCGCCCAACAACTGTGATTATTCAAGGGCGTGGATCGGGCTGTATGGCAATGCACAAATCGGTAATAGCAATCTGTGGTCGGACGGGACGTTCATCGATTTCCGCGATCCAAGCACGTCAGCTATAACGTCGGCACAGTATTGGGCGGTTAGTTTTGCGTTTTATAGAACAGGATCTCGACTTTCCATGAATCTACAGGGTTTTAAAGTATACCAAAATCTTCGCCAGATCTGTGCGAACATTTTGATGTACTTTACAACCCTGTAGGTTCTTAGGGACCCTAGATACAGTAGTTAAGTTTTGGCTCTTGGAGAGACGAAGTGCTCCACCGGGCTCCTACCTCCACCCCGAAACCCACAAGCCGGAAGCCCAAAAAATTACGAGGATTTCTTTTTAATTTTGCAGGCCCACTCCGGCGCTTGCCTCAGCTACTCCCACTGGGACTCGTTCGCCTCGGATGCGCCGCCGAACGCCTCGCGCTACGTGTGCAAAAAGGACAGCCTCTATCGCTCGGGGCGGGCTTGAAGCCCAAGTTTTCCTTGAATAAAACTTATGAATTTGGAATGTGCTAACATAGTAAGACAGCGGCATCGCAATACGTAACGCACACGCCGTTGCTTGTCGACAAAATTTCGTACTCCATTGCGCGTCCTTCAAAAATCTAATCCCGTTATGCGACGCGACGGAGCTGGGCGCGTTGCGTTTCGCAGACCCAGAAAAAAAGATGAATAATGCATGGCCCACGACATCAACGAGTTCAGGTACATTCGCCGTATCTTGCTCTTCTCCCCTTTTCCTTTAAGACTGCGTGTAAAGCCTCCGCCCCGCTATCGGTGACGCCAACCCGATTTTCGGGCTTTTGATTTTGTGCAAAAGTGTGTGGGGGTGAGAGGCTAATCACCGTAATCAGTCCGTCCTAAACTCTACACAAAGTCCGGAAATAATTCCGGAAATCGCCCCCGATTTCCTGAAAAATATCACCCAAAAAAGGGGACCAATCTACAACAGCTTTTCGTTGAGCCGATGATTAAAAGGGGCCGCCATTCTGTGGCCGTTTTTGATAAGCATTAGGTTGGAGTAGCGGGTAAGAAGGAGACGAGCAACATGTTGCTCTCTCTCGCTCTCTTTTTCTCTCTATTCTCTGGCCTTTCGGCTTTTGCCTGTCCAAACGGTACCATATCAATCCCAGGGCAACATCTCTGCGTGGCACCTATTCGGCAAGGTAAGAGTTTTCGTAACTTTTTTGTTTTTTACTTGTTTTGTGTTTTTTCCATAAATGCCTAGTTTAAAAGAAAGTGTTTCAATAGCGATTTTCCTAACCCCTAAACTACAAAAACTACCTAAACAACACATATGAAAATGATGAAAAAGACTAAATTTTGATTAAAAAAATCGGGCTTTTTTGGTCGAAAAATCCATGTTTTTGTATTTTTTAATAAAAAATTGTAAATTTTTACGTATAGGAACCGTAAAAACACCGTTTACTTCCAGTTGTTAGATTTGAAAAATGACATCTTTAGAAAAATTGTTGGTCCCCCCCCCCGATAATGCGAAAGAACCTTTTCCCTTACTTTAAGAGAATTGTATTAATTTTGCTACCTATTGCTATATCGAACAAAATCTATATAACCATACCTTGCCCGTCCGCTTAAACCCCATAAATTCCAGCCGACGACTACTCGAACGCAATCCGACAATGCAATGGACTTGGCGGAGACGTGGTCCAAGTCAGCAATGTTCTCGAAAATGCGATTCTTTTCGGGTTAATAGGTTCCGGTAAGCAATTTATGGTTTTCATATGCAAAATTATAGACTTTAGCGGTTCGTCGGCATTTATCGGTGTCGAAAAGTCGGCCACGGGAACCTGGGTCTATTCGGATGGTAGCGCACTGAATTACACGAATTGGGCACCAGGTAAATTATTCTCTGCCTGCCTTACCAAGCCCTTTAAAAATATTTGAAATCGTTTAATTTTTAGAGATACAAAATTTGTTTCCACCCCCTTATTTCTCCCCCACCGTTAAGCAACCTATACGGCATCTCCATCTACTCTCCGTTCAGGCCAACCCGCAAATGGCGATTGTGCAGCCATCGGGCCCGACACGAACAAGTGGCATTCGGTGGCCTGCGAGACGGCGTTGCCCTATTTCTGCGGACTTGACGGGGATGGTGAGATCGAGTAGTGCCATGATGATCATCTACCGTTTAGCCCGCCAGTGCCCAAGCGGTTGGGTGTATTTGCCGGAGACTGACCACTGCTATTTCTTGCAGGTTCGTCAACCAAATATTTTTGGCTCTATACCATTACGGTATGAAATGGAATTTTGCATGTCGCGGACGCGGCAAAACCTATGAACAATTCATCCTCACTCCTTTCTTCCGGTTCTAAAGGGGCGTATAAGGCATTTTCCATGGATTTTCTAGGATTTAGATCCATATGGAATCGATCGTTGAAAAGAATGAGCAGGCATGGGCGGAACGTAATCTTTTTTTCTTTCAGAATTTCACGACCCCGGATTCGGTGCATTGGCAGCTGTATAATTGGACGACGGCCGAGATGGACTGCCAGAATATGGGTGCTCATCTCGCGTCGATTCACTCAAAGTTTGAGAATGAGTTCATCTACAGTAAGTCGGTGGCTGAGATTGGTTTTAAAGGGACGGGCAATGCAAGAGAGAGAGAGAGAGACAGAGAGACCGAACGCCACATAAATAACTATTCTCAAGAATGGATCTACTACGACGGGCCGACAGTCAACGGGCCGGTGCCAAACACTTGTGACTATTCGGTGGTGTGGATCGGATTGACGGGCACGTTGGGCAGTGATTCCAAGTGGAGCGACGGCACCTTCTACGATTTCCGCGACCCGAACGCCAAACCAACCGCGCTCAAGAGTGCAAAATGGGCGGTGAGTTGCGGGAATTTATGCCTTTGCTTACGATTTTTAGACGCAAAATAGCCGATTTTTTACCAACATTTCAAAGTTTCTGGGTTTTTGAGATCGGTTTTCCACTTGCCATATATTAAAAATTTGCTAAATCCACTATGGAAGACTTACTATCATTATGG